>JAABNW020010901.1:0-11352 GCA_015164035.2 Radianthus crispa
TTCTCCATGACAGTTTCTTTCATGTTTTTTCTTCAAATAAACATGCATGCCTTTCAAAACACCAATCATGGTTTACTCCCTCTCACTGGGAACTGCATTCAAATACCATTCATGTTGTCTTATTATAATGGGAAAATGTAAAAAAAAACACTAATAAACAACAATCATGGTTTTTTATGTATTTTTTCCTGTGTAATTTCGCGATTTATGCAATTTTTGTAAAAATATGCAAAATTAAAGACCTGCGAAAAACAAGGTTTAAGCAAAAAATAAAACATTTAATGCCCTTTTTGTTTCTGCAAATATGTCTGATCTGATTTTGCAAAATTAAGTGCCCGCAAAATTTAGTACAAATAATTAAGGTATTCAGAATTCAAAAGAATTTTTCCTGGAATAACTGGAAATTTTGGCAATGAGATACGAGGGTGGCCAGCACCGTTTGCCTACCTTCCCTATGCAACTATGGGGTTTTTTTTAAACAAGAAACAACAATAACAGTTTATTTGCACTCAGGAAACAAATTAAAGTATTTAACATAGACAATAAAAAAATGCAACAGTAAAGCACAGCTACCTAAAATAGCTCAGAAGCTAAACTAGTTTGGCAACTACTAACTTACAAAAAAAAGGATTGGAAAGTTTTACACAGTGTTTAAGCTGATGAGCAATGTGATTGTATATCATAATCTCTTGTTTCTCTGCTTTGGATAATCATGAGTTATAAACAAGGTTCCCACTCACCCGGAAAAATAAAATTCCCTGACAATTTCCTGACCAAAAAACATTTCTCAATGACTACACTGGGCACTTATTTTGTGGAAAATTATATCTGAAGATAGTTCATCCACAGGAAGCCTAACTAAGAATTCTGAATTTAAAATGATTTTGTAAGGGCTGACAGGAATTCCCTGACTTTTCACTGTAGACTTTTGGGTAAATTACAAAAGTTCACTGACCAAAATCAAATTTCCCTGACAATTCCCTGACCTTGAAAAAATTTCAAAGTTCACTAACTTTTCCCTAACCGTGGGAACCCTGAAAAATGATCAATGCTAATGAATGTGGTTAAAAAAATCTTTTTTCTTTGACTGACCTCTTGTTCTTCCTTTTCAGGAGAATAAATGACATGTTTTTCCAGCAAAAGTACTAAAGTCACATGCAAGAACCTTGATGCGCCAACAGTAGACACTAAATGAGAAAAGACAGGCAGACGCCGATGCTCTGGAATATGTGGGGATGCATCCACAAACACTCTTATCACCATGGCAACAATGTCATCTAATGAGATGGCAGGTGAGCCCTTGACATTCAGCTTTGGAAGCTGCTGCTTCTCTCCTGCCTGAAAAGCAAAATGGAAGGACTATAAGCTCAAAATTGGAGTTCTTTTTAATATAGTTACTCGAGGGGGCATCCTCGGGAACCCAGGGGTAATATTCAGTCGCTCGTTCCTCACTACCAGAAGAAATACCCCCGGGCACGTAGTCTCTTGGAGCTTGTACCAGAAGTTGAATTTCAAAATGGCGATATGCAAATAATTAACGTCTTTGTCTAGCTATACTTTATGCTGATTGGTCGACCTCAGAGGGTCGACGAATCAGGAAAGAGTAAAATATCTACTTCTGGTACAAGCTTCAAGAGACTATGTGCCCAGGGGTATTTCTTCTGGTAGTGAGGAACGAGCGACTGAATATTACCCCTGGGTTCCCGAGGATGTCGAGGTGGATGCATGGTTAGGAAACCCATTTGTTGTAGGTTTTTGTTCACATTTTTTGAGCGTGACCCTGCACAATCTTATTTTGTTTTGTAATTGTTTTACCCTTGCTGATTATATATAGCTGAGTGAACAGACCAAAATCTTTTTTCTGGCCCCTGGTCTGAAAGACCTAACGATTTATCATAGATATTGAAATATTCCTTACACTAATCCCAAAGACAAAGTTTATGCTTACTTGTTTTACAGTTTCAGATGAGCATAAATCAAAATTTGTGCAGGGTCAAAACTAGTTCAACATCACACAAAGACCCATAACAATAGGTTTCCCAACCATCTCCCTCTAGTAACAATTTTTCAATAAAACTGAAGATAAACACTTGATGATAAAATGTGTAACTCTGCTCACCCATGTAATATCCTCTATTTAGATTACCTGGATAAGAGCAGGGATAACTGTATCCACAGTCTTACTAATGACTTGAAAGCTGTAACTGTCATCCTGTCTCATCACATTAGCTCCCATGAAAGTAAAAATTGACATGATGTTATGAAGCACTTTCTCCTACAAAAATAAGATAAAACGTGTTAGGATTCACTGGATTAAGTTTGTTGCTATGTCAGTGGTGATGTTCTGGCTTTAGACATAAAAATATGCTGCAGTTAGTTTGCTTTTAAGGATGTTCTCGGGCATTGTTAGTTCGCGCACATGCTTTCTATGCGTGTGTGTGGGTCTTCATAACATCATTCGAATGTTTTGATCGGCAAAACATTAAGAAAGGACAATTTTTGCTTCTTCAAACATCTATATCTCTGAAACAAGAATGGCGACTTAATATTTTCTTCTTACAAGCAAGCTACTTTGAAGATCTACTTAATATATGTCAAAAATGAAAAAATTACATCACAGAGTAAAAATGATAGCTATTTCTTCCAAAAAAATTACACCCCTTCCTAGATCAAAACTCTTGCATTTTGACCGTGATGAGCAACTTTAAATCTTTGTAATTCTTGAGCACAACTATTTTTGATCATTTTTTCTTTTCTGTATGTTATGAAGAACTATTCATAACTTCAGAAAAAGTCAGGTAAAATCGGAATCTAGTTTTCATTTTTTTAAATCTTTTAATTCGAGACCATGAGTTATAAAACATGCGCTATTTTCTTCAAAATTGTCAATATTCCATGAGTTGTAGCTCAAAAGACGGTGACCCCTATTTTTTAACTGATATTTTGAACAAAAATATCCTGAAGCTTACTTCATGTCAAGTTTCAGAAAATTCTCATTGTTATTTCATTTACCAAGGAACATCCTTAAACAATATGGTGTGCATTTTTCATCTATAAAATGCAATAAAATAGTTTGTCTTAAAGTATGCCTTTCTTTAGCAATGCTTATTATGAACTCGGCAATGCTTAGACAACTACAATGTCATTTGATTCTGCAAATTTCCAAAACACTTAAACTTCTAGATATTAGTTTCCATATGGGGTAAATGTTTTTAAGTTAACAAATTTGCAAAAATTAGCTTATAATTTAACGAGTTCTTTGTATGTCAGTATCAGACAGAATAATGCTCAGTGTTTTAAATTTCACAAGGCCATTGACCATATCAAACACGGGAAACACAAACATCATCACTTACTGACACAGAGCGAATTTCACATGAGTGGGAAACGGACCGTACCGTACAGTGACCGTATTGTGACCGTAACTACGGACCGTAATCTAAGGACCGTAACAGTGATCCAACAAAACATGCATGCACCGTAAACTTGCTTTTCTGTAACGTATAGCCATGTCCGTACCGTAACTCCTACGGTCCGTTTCCCACTCATACGAAATTCGCTCTAAGCATATTAGCTTAGCTACAATTTAAGTTTAAAATTTACTTACAGGGAAAAGGTTTGCTGCTGCAGCCAATAGGAGAAGAGCATGGTGGTGGGTCTGGGGGTTATCAGATGCACGGATGCACTGGACAATGAGTTCAACATTGAATTTGTCTTCTGGGAAGAGATCTGAAAGAAAAACACAAAACAGACTGTTAGGAACTGTTGCATTTTGAGTAGGTATTTACCAAAAGTAGTCATTAAATTCCAATAACATTAAAATAAACTGTCATGATTATAAACATACAGAGTAATGATATTATCCTTTACTATCTATTATCATTACCCAACATCATCATCATTATTGTCATCAATTAACATGCATTCATGAGGGTCCTGAACAGGGTCCGAATCCCATTTTCCCAGCCAAAATTTTATTAAAATCCCAGTTCAAATTCCACAATCCCAGAGCACGGCATAGACTGAATGCAAAACTTGCACTGATGCAAGGCTTAACATGATTAGTCATGCCATATCCCTTTGTTCACAACATAAGCCTCACATTCATGTGAGTTTTGCATTCAGTCTATTATCTTTTAAGACCACTAGCAAAACCTTCCAAGTGAGGTTTTGGTTGCTGCTAGCAAAAAAATCAAATTCACTAGCAAAAAGAAAGTGAGGAAAATTAATTTTAATAAAAAATGCGAAGAATTATACCGCTGACTACAATGAAAACTGCTGATCGTTCCTGGTGATAGTCCAGTACATGCAGATAAGGTAGAATTTTGACTGTGGTCACACTCACAAAAATTTTGCTAGTAAATGTTTTCTAACTCACTAAACACAAAATTTAACTCACATTTTGTCAGTTTGTAAGTGTTAATTTTGTGCCCTGAATCCCAGCTGATTTTACTCCCATCTCAATCCCATTCCCATTTTTCTATTGTTCTTCTGGTCATGAATCCCAGTCCCAGTGAATGAAATCCCATTTCACAGCCCTTAAAAAAGGCAAAACTCGGCTCCCATTTTACCCCTTCAGGACCCTCATTTAACTACTATCATGATCATCCTTGCCACTTTTCCTCCTCCTCTTCCTTCATCATCATACGTTATCACCTCTATCATTACAATCACTCAATGTCCCCTTCCTTTGCCACCATCATCTTTGTAATCACTTCATTTTTGGATGACTTTTTTGACAATGTTCTTGACATGTTCATTGATGTTTAGGTGCTGGTCTTTTGACTGTATATATTTATTTAGCTATTTTTCTTATTTTTTTTTAGATTTTTCTTATCCTATACACTATTTTGTCATACATTTTATACCTGAACCTCTGGCTCAGACAATTAGGGCAACCTAGTCCTATGTTATGACTTTAATAAATTGATTTCTTCTTTAACATCGGTAGTTCCTTCAGTTGAAATTCAACTGCTATCAATGGAAGCCGACAGTGTGCAACTTTACCCCCTCTCTCCATCAGTGCTCTGTTTTAAGAGTATTCAAAGCTGAAGCTACACGGATTAGAAAGAAGTCAAAAGAGACATGGAGATCCTGAGAATCGAACCTTGGACCTCTAGCTCTGAAGGCCACACACTAACTGAGCTATGCTTGCTCCTTTGATTGATTTGATTGATTTAGCATTTCCACCATCATGATTTTATCATCACCATATGTATTACCATCCCATGTAAGCATCAGCAAGATCAACATTCCCACCATAACATTACAGTACCTTTCTTTTCATGTCTGCCATCTTTTCCAACCCTCTGGCATATGTTGAGTATCTGACCCAGTACCAGCTGCATTACATAGTCATGATTGATGTGAGAAGTGGAATCCATCTCTACACACCTGAAGCAAACAATGGATCAATATCAGAGCTGCAACAGGCTATACCTGTACATGTAACAGTTCTGCTCTAGTAGTAGAACATTTGCTTCTTTCCAAGTTCACAGGTTAGATTCCTTGATAAATTAGGGACCAGTCATTGTTTAAGTTGGAGGGGGGGGGGGCGGGTTGGGTGGGGGCTGTGGGTCCTTCTCTTTTTTTGGATGGAATATGGGCGTCCTTAAAATGGCAAAAGATGACCTTGGGGGGGTCTTCAAGTTTCTTTTAAAGAGCATCCCTATTTACACAGTCCTATATATTGTGTAATACTAAAACAATTTCATCAGCATTTTGACAAAAAGATTTAATGTTTAAATAGTAGGTGCATCAACACAACATCTATTATTGTGTAACACTGAAACAATTTCATCGGCATTTTAACAAATGATTACATTTAAAGAAAGGGGGGCCCTTAAATCTTTTAACATGATTGAAGGGGGGGTTCCTAAAAACATGGGTGCTATTGAGTAGGGGTCTGGAAATAATTTGGGATAAAAACAATTTCTCCTCCACTCCACCCCCCTTCAACTTAAATTACGATTGGTCCCTTTAGCCATGCCCCAACTTAGATCAGCCAGATTGATTTAGGATTGGATCTGAATGGAGTCATCCATGCCTTTACTTCAATTGATCTATGTAGAAGTTGTTTCAGTTCTATAGGGAGGTAGCTAGGAGGCTTTGCAACAAGAGATAGACACATGACATGGAAGTTGACTTAGATCAGCTCAGAGTCTGTTTACTGATTCATTCTGTGAGTTTGCCATGGCCCGACTTAGATCATCCTTATGTTCTTTCAGGATTCTCTCTGTGAGTTAGCTGTGCCCTGACTGACAATCCTTGAGTTTAAACAATGGGACATGCAAACACTGATTACATTTGGTGACATGTGAGCTCATTTGATACGCTCCCCCGGCCCATCACCTCTCAAAGTTGTTTAAAATGGTTGCTCTGGTTTAGTCGAGTGATCGCTGAGTGTGTCCCTTAATAATCAACATTGAATGGGGGCGTGGGGGGTAATAAAACATCACGTTTTGTCCGAAACAGATTGAAATATGTATGTCAATGAGAGGGTCCCAAACATAATTTCGAGGATTGTAGGTTAGCCTTGAAATTGTCTTAGGATTCTCTCTGTGTGTGTTAGCCTGCCCGGACCTAGATTAACCCTGAGGTTGTTTCAGGATTCTCTCTGCGAGTTAGCCATGCCTTTACCTAGAGAGTATGGAAAACAATGCTGGTAACATCATCTGTTCATTGGTAACATCCACATGCTGCAGCAGTTCAAGGATGACGATCACTCTTCGCCAGGATGCTGCTTCTATCAACTGTGAATCCTCTACCACTGGACTTCTGTAAGAAACACAACAAAGGCTTCTTAATCACACAAGTTCTAATATTAATTGTGATGTTCATGACACTTGCTACATGTGATAGTTATAGTAAATCTAATCTACTGTTACAGTAAGATTTTCCATCAGACCAAGTGTATCTGTGATCATATGTAAATTCTACACCATGAAAAGAGAGAATACTTACTGACGTTTCGGACGTTCGTCCTTCGTCGGAGTAAAAGACAAAGGACTAACATCCAAAACGTCAGTAAGTATTCTCTCTTTTCATGGTGTATAATTTACATATTATCACAATTGTTTCTTTAGAAACACTGACGCAGCTCACACTAGCTTACTGCTAGTTATTATCTCTTCATGTGCATCTGTCATTTCCAAGAATATCATTTTTTGTTGCACTTAATTTTAACATGAGAAGACACATGAACATGGATACAAACAAACAGTTGTATTCCCATTAAATGACACATTGTAACATAATGGATTAGGTCTATTATGTACAATAGGCAGAACATATCCTCTTCATATCAAGTGCTGAAAATTCACATAAATAATAGAGTCTTTTCTGTACTGTAGTTCAGTGGATGAAGCATACAGCTGGAATCAAGATCACAGGTTCACTGCATTTTTCCCTAAGATCTTCACTTTTTATGCCATTTCTCATTTATTCCACTGTCACCTACTTTTTCACTTTCTTTTTCTTGGGTGTTTTCAGTTCCTTTTCTGTTTTCAGCTTACACAGCTCTTCCATCACATGTTCATCACTCAGTGTCAGCTAAATGGGAGAAAAATATTGACTAATATTTAAGCCACAGATGATATCCAAAACTACCCCATACGAGTACCAGAAAATATCCATACACTTAGTACCTCCCCCACGGGGAAGTCACAAAAGGTATCATGGGTCTGGGAAGAATATTATGCGGAGGTCCCAAAAATATGCATGCCCTCCCTGTGTACGAGGGGGAGGGTCTGAGGAGTCTGAAATCCATGAAAAAATACCTGGAGACACCTTACAACAGGCAACCCAAATAAAGTTGAACCCCACGTCCCCCATGCAATGTTGCCAGAACAACAGCAAGCATGGCACCAATGCATAGGCAGGGCAACATTGCTTAATGTAGTTTAAGAACAGGAGTGGGGAAGGTCTGCAGAGGATCTTGTATATCAATTAACACTATTTTCCAACACACATCACAGGGAATACAGTCAGTGAAGGGTTTTGTCAACGTACCTGAGAAATGGTTTCCTTTAATTTGCCACTGATCACATCATTCTTTGCATGTAGGAGTTTGTCTAACATGGTTGATAGGATTTCTTGTTGGATCGTCTTGGAAGGAATGGCTTGGAAAAATGCATTGTTGATCTGAAAATCAACAAATATGTCTCTATATTCTTACTATGCATTGTGTAGTTTGTGTCAGAGACACATGGACACTTGTGTATCAGTGTCCTTATACTTCACACCTTACTGAACTATCTATGCCAATAGGGTTACAATAAATGGTGGGTGTCCTGGACACACGGACACGCCATGTCTCCATCCTATAAGCCCATTTACGGTTTAAGAATCGTCATCAGTGCGCATGCGATTTTATCCCGAATTTCTCACCTTCTTTTGCTTTAACCTTCTATTGTTCTTGATTAAACAAAAGAAGGTGAGAAATTCGGGATAAAATCACATGCTCACTGAAGACGATTCTTAAACCGTAAAGGGGCTAAATACATGTTGCACTGTTTACTGACCTGTGCTAGTAGGGTTACAATAGGTGGTGGGTGTCCTGGACACACAGACACGGTAAGATCAAGTATTGTCTTCATAACATTCCAGACCCTTGGTTCAGACTCCAACATATCTGCCGTGACAGGGGAGAACTTTTGCAGCAGTAAACTGAGACAAGTATTTTCATCCTTTGATAAACCTGAAAAACATGGTTACAACGATCTATTATCTTGACTTGTAAAGACAAAGTAATTTGTAGAGTGAAGACACTAAACCTGTGAAACAGATACTACTATTAGAATAATATGCCTTAGTAGACCCTAATTCCATTGTTTTCTTTTGTGTCTATTACAGCTTAACAAGCAATTTTTATTTCATGGATTTAATATCTTCACTCTACCATCATTAGATATCAACATCAGTATCAGTATAATTTATTTATTTGAGAATTTGCCTGAGGGCTGGTGCTGCACAGTAGAACTCAAGGTCTCCTACAAAGGTACATACACCAATCCCACCCCTTAAACCAACCCACAAATTAACCCATTAAGAAATCCCTAGTAAAGATCAGACACTGAGGGTGGTCATTGCCAGGGTTTTATTACGTCCTCAGTGGTTCTTTTACGTCCCTCCGATACAGGGTTAGATAGTGTGGAGAGACGGGGCCTACAATTTAACGTCCTTATCCGAGACGACTCTTTGCTTTTCATATCATAAGGCTGGTAGCCATCAAACACAGGAAATGCAAATATGATCACTTGTTGCTACAGTATGTTGACTGCATGATGATGCCAAATATTTTTATTGATGGATGAATGTAGTGATAAAGGAGGAGGAGGAGGGGAAGGAGGAGAAGGAAGAGAGTGTTGGTTGTGGTAAAGATTAATAATTGATAATTAAAGAAGACAAGAATGGTGGTAGTGTAAAGGATAATGTTGAATGACAACAAGGAGGATAATAAACAATAATTAAAAAATATTCCATTAAGTCATTACCACTTGTTCTGCTCTTTGCTATCAATTTCTCTAGTACTGGAAGACACAACTCCAATAATGGCTGTAGAAAAATAAAATCAGCTTGAAGATTTTCATCCTACATAAATAAAGGAAGCATCTTTCTAGAACTTATGAGGTCAGTGTCAGACACTATCTATTGCTTGAGCTTCATTAGGCCATATGCCTTCTCTTAACCCAATAACTATACATCATCCACTGCCATTTACTAATAATAGACTATCGCTATTGGGACAAGCTGTTGCTCACTGCGATCTTGGGGCTGTAGGATGGAACAGGTGCAATATGCTGTTGCAGCACTGTTTCTCACTCACTATAGCAGAATCAAAAGTCAGCATCTTCACACTGGTCTCACAAACACACTACCATCACTTCACATATTCTATTGCATACAACTCACATGTTGATTTTCATAATGGGAGAAAAATGGCAAAACACAGACAAACAACATATCAAACAAACTCAATTTACATATGATCCTTCCCAAGCCAGGCTCAATGTTGGAACACAATGATGAGAGGCAAGTTGTAAACCACTCCACTAGCCATTTTCACCCCTGCCTACCTGGAGTTGCAGGTCCAATTCCTGGGCTGAGCCAAATATAAATAAATAAATAAATTTTTTTTTGGATGACCTGTTTTCTCCCATCCATGTGTTTAAACTGGTTCTATAGTATAGAGCCTTTACAAGGAGTGAGGGCTGTAAAATATACTTTTCTCTAACCTGTGTAACAACACCAGACAAGACAGTCAGCAGCATCTTCTGTACAAAGATGGGGGTCTCCTTCCCAACTGTCTGCCCTACAACATACTCTAACATTCCAGCTAAAACCATCTCTTCTTCAGATTTCCTGGGTTTGGAGTGTCCAGTCGAATGCTTGGTTTGTGATGAAGACAGGCAGCTGAAGGCAAGGGTGAATAGTCTACCCACACAAAAACAATTAGATTTGGTCAACACCAAGCAATAGGCCCTCTGCAGCTTAGTAATCGCGTGCTTGTTTATTCAGTGAGAGCAAATGAATGAACACCGTGATTCCCATGTTTGAAACAAACTGGAGAGCAAACAAAACTTCTACGTCCTGTTTCAAGAGATCGCAATGAAATTGCATTTCGTAACCCACTGGTTACACATCATTTCATTCAGTACTTCACTAGTGGCTAAAGAAAATCAACATTTCAAAGAAAAACAAAAGTTTTGCCCTCCAGTACAGACACGTGACCGTTAACTGCAAAGGGTCTATTAAATGGAGAGTAGAAGTCAAACATGTGAACTGGCGAAAATGCAAACACAAGCCAATTCTTGCATTTGCATTATTTACACTTGCATTCCTCATGTGAACCAGGCTGAACAATATTCATTTGGAGTTTTATAAGTAGAAGACTAATTTTATTGAGCCAGTTACAAGTACATACCTTTGGAGGTGATCATGATCAGCCTCTAGCTCCTCTCCACTCTCTACTAACAGATCGATAAATGTACCCACATGGGATTGGAGGGTGAATGTCGACTTCAGACTCTTGAGACATAATATTGCACCCTTCCTGATGGCAGATACTGGGTTACACAGAGGTACAAGTAAAGATGCCACAACTAAGGAATCAACAGAGATGATATCAACATTGAGAATATTTGGGATGCAGTGACTTGTGAAGACTGTGTCTTTCTGTTTGGAAATGTTACTGTCATGATCACCATCACATATAATAAAATAATAATAATACCTTTATTTTATATAGCGTCAATTATACTAAGATCCAACAACGCTTTACAATAAGAAAAAATGATATATAGATATCCATTAATATATTTACAAGCTAAAAATATATATAAAAAATAAAAT
>JAABNW020011012.1:0-11348 GCA_015164035.2 Radianthus crispa
CCAGGAGCGGGAATCGAACCCGGGACCATAGTGGTGAGAGGCGAGTGCTCTCACCGCTGCGCCACCTGTGCTCCCCACTTCTGAATAACAGTATTCACTTATATTTTTTGCTTGTAAATATTATGTTGTGTAAATTGAATGATCTTGAAGGATCTTGTGTGAGTTGGAGGGGGGGCTGCCTTGAAATGAATTCCATCTGGGGCGGGTCAACAGTTAAGTTCAATACCCTGGGGGGTGGGCCAGGAATCGATTTTTGGTTTCTAGACAAACAATTTGCCCCTCCCCCCTATATTAATAATGACCGGTCTGGCCCCCATCACGTGACTTTTCCCAGTGGTTATATTAGAGCGTGCAAGCAGGGCGGTACGAGTTATATGATAAATACTTTTTAACTCGTGGATACGCGAAGCGTAGGAACGAGTTATTGTTTATTGTCGAGAAATAAAAACCAAGACATGCATTTATCAAGTTGAAAAAACATAGTGACTAAAGTGTCCACTGTTAGACCAATGAATTGCCAGCGTGTAATATGCTGATCAGAGTCATACAACTAGGACTTTTACAGAAAGTTGAGGGACAAATTGAAGCAAAATAACGAGAAATGCTTAGAAAGGAAAGATAACTTAATGTCTGGTCGGCTTTCCTCGTAGACAACAATAAAATAACAAGACATCCTGTAATACTCACTCAGTCCCGGTTGAGCGATCCAGATAATGACAGCAGGAACCCCAAGTGCTATTAGATGAACCATTTTTCCAATAATCAATAGTACTCCAGCTTTTTTAAGCGAGTTTTGCTCCTCTTTTTTCTCGCGTGTGGATTCCAAGAATAGTTCGTTCATTTCATGTTAGGCCACTTATGGATCCAGGCCTTCTTTGTACTTCCCACCCCTCCCTGACTAGGTAGAAATAGGGGAAGGGAGGGGAGGGACGAACTACTGCCTGACACAAGGTTACACGAAGAGAAAAACTCAGTAAAAAAGCTGGAGTCTTATTGATTATTGTATTATAGTTTTAATAGCTTATTTATTGTTTGTTATATCACAGTTTATCTATATTTATAGGATCTTTTATACTTTTTATTAATTGTACATATACTGTAATTCACCTGAGGGTGCGAAAGTATTTACTTAATAAACCTATTATTATTATTATTATTATTATTATTATTATTATTATTATTATTATTATGATTGGTAAAAGTGGTTCTGATGATGACGATGACGATGACGATGACGACGATGACGATCGTCCTGCTTTTCTTGCGCTCTCGGGTTAGAAGGAATTAAAGCAGGAAAGTTTTTGGGGGATCTTGAGGGGTTCCAAATAGGAGATTCAAGATAGATTTCGCAGAGAGGCTCCTCTTCCACTGAATGGAATATTTTAGAAGTTGATTTTTACGGAGGGAGGAAAACCGGAGAACCCGGAGGAAAACCTTCGAAGCACAGGAGAGAACCAACAAACTCTACTCACATATGACACTGAGCACAGTGGGGCTTGAACCCGGGTCGCATTGGTGAGAGGCGAGCGCTCTCACCCGCTACGCCAGCCGTGCTTTCTAATCCCATTTCTCAGGCCAAATGTTATCCACAGTTGTATCCATATTCTCAAGCGCAACCGTGTTAACCAAAGAAATGACACTCTGCCAATGATGATATCTAATCTTGACGAGACTCGCTTACTGTAAACCTTACTTAACAAAAATTAGCAAAAAAATATTGGAGTTTTTACAAATGATTACAAATATACGTAAGTTGTATAGTGTCTAAGAAATAGAAATAACAGTTTTCATACTTGACGCAGATAATGCTAATTATAGTTACATTTTATATAGTCCAGCCTAACCCTTTGACCTGTCTCGGTTTTGATATATCTTTAGTTTTTACTATAAAGATTTACTGTTCTTTAGTTAAATGATTTACAAGGCTTTCATGATTTGTACACTTCTTGGTAGCATGCTCTCTTCTCCACACGTTACTATAACTTTTCCATCATCATAGACAGACATATCCCGAACACCTGAGATAGCTCTGTACTCGATGACCATAGTCCCATCAGGTTTGAATAAGCCGATCTTCCTGTACAGTCCATGGTAAGCAAGAATTTTCCCCTTGTGTGCTACAATATGTATCGGGTAGGTGACATCAAGACCCATGTTGTCTTGCTCTCCAACATGCAATTTACACTCGTTGAAACTCGAGACATAGTTGCCAGTTTTGTCGAAGATCTTGATACTTGCTCTTTGTCTTACTGCGTCAGAGTCAGAGACAACGAAATTCTCATCAAAGAAAACCGCTTTTTGTGGTCCTGTAAGATTTCCTTCTCCAAACTGAAACTTGAAGTTACCACTGCTGTCGAATACTCGAACTCTGGGGTCTTCTCCAGAACAGGTCAGGATTAGCCTGCTTTCAGAATCGACGGTCACGCGGCCAAAGTATAACTCTTCCATATCACTAGTATCCACTTCAAACAGGGTCTTGAGGTACTCTCCTGTGGGCTTGTAGAGTTTAAGCGACTGTAACCCGTCTAACGGCCCGTCTGAAACCACTAGGTTGTTGTCGGGTAAGAAAGCCAAGCCGTCCGGTCCTTCCAGGACTGCATCGCCGGATTCCCCGCCAATCTTCTTGATGAAGTTCCCTTCAGGATCAAAAAGTAGAACGTACTCGCTACCAAAATCAGACACAGCCACATGGCCAGCATGGCTTACAGCAACCGCAGAGGGGCCAAAAGTGCGCTTGAATCTGTTTGGAAGGTTGAGTGTATTGATGATTTCCGCCGTGCCCCCAGACGATGCAGGTGCAGCAGGTGTAGCAGAAGGAATGGGTTTGTTCACTGGTGTTGGTTTCTCACTAGGACTTGGTTTGGTCGCTTTTGTCCCAAACTGGATATTCCCCAATCCCTCTTCTCTGGCCATTTGAAGTAGTTTTCTACTTGGTGTTAAATCGATGATAAAAGATGGGTACTTCTTGCCCGAATCCGATTCATCTTTTGCTTCACCGCCATTATCGTCGTCGCCATCACCAGCAGTCTCCGTCCCGTTCGAGAAGCTGGCCGCACTGGCTGCCTTGCGCAGCTGCTTGTTCACCAAATCATCAATTACTTTTAAGATTTCTTTTTCTTTATCAGAAACAGCTTCACGAATCTTATCAGCAGTTTGTGTAAAAAGCTTCTTGACCAGTTCTGCCTCCTCTTCTAACGTAGCTGCTACCTGTCCACGAACAACAGGTTTCTTTTTCGTCTCTTCCCTCACGGGTTTCGGTTTTTTCGGTGTTTTTGGTTTCTTCGTCGTCTGGACTTCAGTTGAAAGCTCCAGAAGACGAATGATCTTCAGATCCGAAGGCAAAGCATTCACTCCTCCTTTGGGCATCGGGAGTTCTTGGTCATCAAGAGGACATTTCATAATCAAAGCGTTCTGTGGAACAACACTTTCTAAACATCCCAGACATATGGTGTGCATACATGGTAATCGTTTCGGGTCATCGTATTCTTCCTCACAAACTGGACACAGTAGAATATTCCCAGAAATGCTCTCACTATTGGAAGTAGCTTTAGAAAAGAACGCCATAATTCAAATATTTTGCGCAATTTTTTCTAAATAGCTAACAGAGAATCACCAACGCTCGTTCAACAGCGACCCTCAAAAAATGCCTTTGAAAATTCTTCTATCTGATCCTTGACGTCAGAATTTGTTTTATCGAGACCAGTGCTTAACTCCATCCATCAGATCTTTGTTATTACACTGCGAGGAATTCATAACCAATCATCGGCCGTTATTTCATATCGTTTTTAATTGTTTATTCGCATCAACACAAATACCATTTTAGCTCTCAATTACAAAGTGTACATCAGCTGACTGTTGTAGTTTCTTCAAAAATTAAAATGTTCCGGTAAAAAACAATTACAGATCTGATATTAGATCCCCTAAATAGGATTTTTGTCACTTATAAATTTCACCTTTAGAATCTTTCTCGGGAAGATTTGTTTTCTACGGATTTTGGTTTCATGAACGAAGACATCGAGGGTCACGTGACTGAAGTAATACGTACAGTAAAAGTCTGTACATGAGTCACCAGTGAATGATGGGATCTATGTCGTCGTTATGCTTTAATCTATACTGTGTTAACAGTGGCGAAAATGCCAGGAAACCTACATTGTACAGAGACCCTGTTGAGTGAACATGAACGCAACGTAGAAACAAGGCGAACGGAACTGCTGTGATGCACATGGTGATTGTTTGCGCGTATGTTCGTTAGCAATGTATGTGCAGTGTGTGTTTCGTACTGGGCAAGTATTTTTTGCTGGAGTTGAGGCGTTTTCAACGAAGTTTTTGGAATTGATGAGCGTCTTTCTTAAGGACGTTCATGGGCATTGTTCGTGCGCACGCTTTCTACGCATGAAATTAACGCGCGCGCGCTCATCATGATGACGTCATTCGAATGTTTTGATCGGCAAAACATTGAAAGAAAATGTTTTTCGCTTCTTCAAACTCTTGTAGCTTTTCATTTCGGTTTTTTCAAGTACTCTATGATATCCAGCTTTACAGAGAATGAATTCAAAAATCTGACGAGGGATTCTTATTGGGATTTAGGGGAGCACAGGTGGCGCAGCCGTGAAAGCGCTTGTCTCTCACCACTATGATCCCAGTTCGATTCCCGGACACCAGCATCATACGTGAATTGAGTTTGTTGATTCTCTCCTGTGCTTCGAGGGTTTTTCTCCGGGTTCTCCGGTTTTCCTCCCTCCATAAAAATCTAAAACCCTAACTTCTGAATTCCAATTCGATCATGGAACGAGGGCCACAGGTTTGCTAGCCGCGGGCTATTAGTGCTACCCTCGTAAAACGAAGGCATTTATTGAAATCACCTATATTTTGTTCATAATTGGTCTAGAATTGTAAGTAATTTGAAGGCTTCAAATCAACTTTTGCAATGATATTTCATATGTATAAATTTAAACATAATTTTTTAAACTTTTAAAATCCCAAGCAATTATTAGCTATTTCCCTAGAGAGTTCTGTGAAATTTGGAAAAGATTGATTACTTTTTTACTAAAATATGGTTTTTATTTGACAGTTTCCGAGTTTGCGTTATTCGAACGTTTTTATGGCAAAGTGGGTCAACTTCCACGCAATACGACGGCTAAACGAAGTCGGTGACCCCCATTTTTTATTTGCTCATTTTACTTCTAATATGAATAGGTTTCATTGTGCAAAATTAAAAAAAATCTGACGAGCGGATTTTTTGCCCATATGAACTTCCTTGAATTGAAATTCTTTTTATTACATCTGAATATAAATGGTCAGAACTTACGTCTTTTCAAGGAGTTTACGATTTTTAAGGACTTTTTCTGTTTTCACGGACTCTTTCAACTTCCCTTGAAATGACGGTTTTAATTCCAGCCCTTTTCAAGGAGCCGCACGAGCCCTGTAATCTTACTGTCTCAATGAATCTGGTCGTCAGAACCTGCGTTCCTTAATTTCAGCAGCGCATTCCCATCGGAGTTTGTTGGCGCTTATCATTCACACATTAGTAGTTTATAGTTAGTTTCGTTCATTAATTGGTATCTTTATTATATATTGTTAGATTAAATTTTCAATATCAGGTTAATCAAGTAATAAATCTTTGGCAATAGGAGCTGGCAATAAATCGATGCATTTTGTCGCGAAACATCGTTGTGTTGAAAAATTGCAGAGCAGTCAGGTGTTGCGCGAATTTAAGGACGAATAAAAAGCCTCTTCGATATATTCTCTGCATTTCTTTGTTTTACGCTGAATGTTATTGCGAACAACATTCAGGCTGTAGTAACTTGAAACGCAACAATGTTACGAGAAGAAATGCACGATTGCGTTGGAGAACTATCACAGTCTATCTACAATAGTGCAGTTTTCGTATGACTGTGAAACGTTCACGGCACGAACACTGTCACGACAAGGAGTCAGCCAATTAAAAATCTAGAAAACATCACGGCCACTGCAAGACACGTACTCCTCGTCCAATCAAATGCACGAAACACGGCACGGACACTGTCACGGCGCCGCTTAGCCAATCACATCGTGCAAAAAGAAAATTCGGCCAATAGGCCTTTTGCAATAGATTGACACTGTTACTGGACGGCAAAAAATGTGAACTTCCTTTATTTGAAGAATTTTTGCTCGATTATTAGTGTCACACTCAAACCCTTTTACAAAATACAATTTTCTCTTTATAAAATAATTGCGATTTCAAGATATGAATCATTTCAAAGTTTGTTTGCCATCCAGCTGAGCCTTCCCCAAGAGACCTTGAACTGAACTGATTGGTTATCAAAGACAGATATCAGCACGTGACAGTTTGCTGCAAAAGGCCAATTAAAATCCTAGGTTACGGCACGACACACTCATGGCACTGAACTTTTCACAAACCTACGAAATCTGCTCTATTTAGGCAATCTTCATAAAGTTATTACAAGATATATAAGCTTAATATTCTTAAATACATTCGATGGAGATTGACACTGTAAGATTGACTTCTTTTATCAAATAAATTATTCTTATGCATGCATGGAATCACTTTGTGAGCTGGGTATTCGTTTTATGATATCGGATATCTTAATCTCAGACGACGTTCTCTTGCTGACCGCTTTACTTTTGGGTTGCCTGTCAGGCCCGTAGGCTGCTTTACGAAAGGGGAGGTTCGTTTTTGCATAATCGGGACAAGTGGCAGATCCAGGGCTTGAGCCAGTAGTGGCTAAAAGATGGAGAAGCAAAAAAAAAAAAAAAAAAAAAGAAACAAACAAAGAAAAAGAAAAAAAAGGAAGAAAAATCGAAAAAGAAACGTAAGATTGACAGTTTTTTTTAAAAAACTTAAAAGCTTGAAACACACTTTTCATGTCACTAAACTATTCTAGAGCATTAACAAACAATATACCAGGCAAAAAGACGGACCTTTTCAACGAGTGGGGGGTTCTTCCGAACCCCCCCAGCCTACGGGCATGAGCCTGTGCTCGCAAAAGCGCATCGGTCAGAGCTGCGGTCAGAGGAAGAACCAATCTGGAGTACTCTGACCATAGTATGCTCTGACATATGTTAAAGATCTATGACATTTGTTAACTGTTAAAAATTACACAATTTGGTAAAACTGCTAGAATTACAAGGAGTAAGTTTCATTTATGTCCTTCTAGATGGAAGTGGGATAAAGGCCTATCCCATAAGCCGCTCTCTGGGGGAGTAATTGATGAACCGTATATGGCATTCCTGCTATCCTATATGGCAGCCTAAACCTTCGATACTGAGCTACCATAAGAGATCTGTTGAGGCACAACACAGCTTAGACATTAACTTGATAGTCTTGTCTCTTCCCCTTATAAACCTTATGACTAATCCAAGAACGTAACTTCGTGAGACCAAACAGAATCAACTGCGAGAGAACCAGAGCAATAAACATGTACCCCAGAACAAACCCTGCTGCTGTATCCGGTCTATCTGTATAGTCTAAGGTCTTGTAGATATAGAAATACCCTCTAACATTAGTACCATCACATGCCCAGTATATGAGAGTAAAAATAACGTAGATAAAGAAAAATAGCATAGGATAGATGACATGGTATAATCTAATAGGCATACAACTAAGACAGATGTCAATCAAAATAAAGACAGTATTCAGTAAATGGGTACTTATGTCTAAGCCGTCAGGAGAGTAGGAAGCTGGGTACTTTGGATACGAATAAGTCCAGTATAGCACTGTTACAGCACAAGCATTAGTAGCTGCAATATTGAATATAGCCCATAATGTTTGGTGGTACCAGTAGACGGGTTCTTGGTAGCGGAAGTCCAGTGGATTGACAAAATGTTCTTCTACATCATCTTGAGAATGTTGGTTGAGTTCACCTGGTCTTGAGCGTGATTTTGGCTTTAAGGCGTCATGGTTCTGTACATCATATTCCCCGATCATCCACTCTCCGCGATAATATATCGCTGTTAAGATCATGGAGCCGACGAAGTAAACAGTAAGAAAGAAATACGACCAATTGGTAAGGTAGATGAACCATTTTTCCTCGCCATTACTGGGATGAAGACCACTTGCAATAAGCCAGCAGAAACAGTAGAGAGCGAAGAACAGACGATATAAAACGACGAAGAGTATTGCCAAAAACTGAAGCAAAAAAAGAACAAGTGACGTTACCATAACAACCATTAAAACTGTTCACTGAATCCTTAAAAAAGTGATCTTAAGCCCATCAATCAAATTTAGTACTTTGAGTCACTTTGGTCGAAGGGATGCAAGCTAGAATAATTGTTTAGTGTAAATGTTGATGAACTAGACTAAACATTGCTATCGGCTTCATAATTGATAAGATGGAATATGATTAAAGAAATCATCAAAATTCACATAGTATCAACACAAGGGTTGAACGAGGTTGACCTATGCGGATGTAGTTTCCTGTCATTTCTATAGGCCTATATACCTCAATACTAACACTTGAAAATAAAGGAACTGTCCACAATTGAGGAATAAATGCTAAAGAGAATATGTCGAGATTCTTACTAGACAATTCTCGTCTTGAAGTTGATTTGAATGTTACACGAGGCGGTGTAGTTTCCGACGGTTGAATAATTAGAAACATACAGCTATTGAATATCTAAGTTTACAATTACGATTCTTTTCATATAGAAAAGCTTTACTTTTCAAACTAAATGCTGCCCTTTATAATGGAACCCAGGGAATAATATCATTAGATTTTAGCTTGAAATAAAGTGGTCTGTTAGGGCATTTGAGAGAACTCGCGAATAATACAAACACAATCCTCCCAAAGAAAGACCAGCGAAATGAAGAGGTGGTTTTAAGATTACTGTTCCTTCTGTTTCTTGAACAGCTTATTTAACGGTTTATTTGCGGTTTGAGGTGTTTGGAGAGAGTACTAAAGAGTTTGGCGAGCAAATATCTTCTTCGAGAAGACAATGGCAGTCACATTTGGAATATTCTGATCGGTACCACTTACCGGAGACTCTGTAAAATCCGAAGCGTCATGATAATGAAGGCGAAAATTTTTCAACTGAAATTCATTTATCAGGAATTCCTTGAGGTCGGCTCCGCCTGGCATTGCACGGGACACGGAAAAAGGCAGAATATCTAGGAAAGGTAGGTAAGGTAAATGACGACGGTAATATGTGTGATATGAGCGCAGACAGTTCTGTTACCAATATAGTGTCTAATAGATTTGCGTAACAATTGATGGTTTTCAATTGGTTCATCGGTCGAGATATTCTCATTACTAAGTCAAAACAAAACCCTTTTGGCGCGCTTAAATATCGAGATCTTTTAACCTTATTTCCTGTTTTGAATTCTGCAAAATCCTTGATATAAAGTAACGATGGGCTATAAGACGAACATTCTTTATATTCAAGATTCTTTTGTGATTTTCTTCCGTTATTGGCATGACGTGAAGGGTAAAAAAAATAGCACCTACAAGGCCCGGCCAAGTTGTCGGATTTTTGCCGCTCTATTTTCAGTAAAAAATATCGTATATCAAATTCAATCAACGCTAGCGCTGTCTCCTGAAGCTATAAACAAAAGAGCTGATGTCGTAAAAAGTATTTTTCGGCATTCGACGTCTAAAATGGGTCTTAACGAAAGTTATATCCAAGGCGGCAATAAATGTTATTAGAAAAGTGGCCGCAGTGACGAATGAGTAGGTAACTGCGTTACAGTTTTAACGGACATTATAGAGATCTCTCCCTTTCATGCGATTCACTATCTAGGCCCGAAATGCAGTGTAAGAATATAGAGTTGTTTTCGACGACACTCTACGATAATCATATTTTGTTTCTATGATTCCTACAAGGAAGGGAGGGAAGGGAGGGAAGGGAGGGAAGGAAGGGAAGGGAAGGAAGGGAAGAGAGACAGGCAGGGGAGAAGGAAGTAGAGAGAATAAAAGACCTAACTGGCATTTATTGCTCCCTCAGGGTCTCGGCCCAGAGGCCCAAACCCGAAGAGACATATATTGGAGTCCCCGCGTATTTATGTCGATATATGGGGTATACTCAGGGGAGGAGTGAAGCCTCAGGGCCGAAACCAGAACATTTACCGGGAGGGTGCACATCAAATAAAAATGGACCTATGTGTTCATGTACAAAACCGACAGGGCGATCGATCTTCGTATAATCTCTAAACAACAACAAAGTTTTAGTTCAGTTTTACACGCCGGCGACTCTCATTTCGTATGTACTTTAAGACCGTGCTCGAATCACTCCAGAAGACGGTGTCTGTAGTGTTTATGGTCAGTTCTCTCTTGATAGTGTGATTGAGCCTCACCGCCAAAACTGCAGCTTGCAGCTCTAAGCGCGGTATGCTCAACCGTTTCAAGGGGACTACACGGTTCTTCGCCATAACGCTCGCGACATGTATTCTTCCATCAGGAAGGACATATCTAGCGTAACATACAACACCAAAGCCTTTCTCTGACGCGTCTGCGAAGATGTGTAGGTGTACTACCGTACTGGGATGGGCGTTCTTACACAGGCAGCGCGGTAATTCAAACTGTCTGAGTTCCTCCAAGTCCTCGAGCCACCTCTTCCAGACGGCTTTATCTTCTTCATTAAGTGGCTCGTCCCATTCTTTCTTTCGTTGCCACAATGTCTGGATCAGGCACTTTGCCGGGAGCGTGAAGGGGACTAACACTCCGAGGGGGTCAAACAACACTGTAAACAGCCGACTGAGTACGCCACGTTTCGTCATATCACATTTCTGTGGTGACCCGACTGAAAGACGAAAGCCATCGTTTTCCGTGTTCCATATCAAACCAAGGGTGCATTCCACGGGTAGAATATCAATTAAGTTTAAATCAATAGAAGGACTCGCTTTCTCTTGTGGAGGAATACAAGACAGGACTCCTCTAGAAGAGCTCCATTTTGTCAGTCTGAATCCCCCACGTGCAAGAAGTGAGGTAATTTCTTCACTGCTTATCCTGACGGCCGTGGCATCATCCGGCACAGATTTTAAGAAGTCGTCCATGTAAAAGTCCCTTTCTACTGATTCAACAGTGTCCTCAGAGAATAAAGGATCTTCACTATTATCACTTGCTGTCTTCCTCAAGACGTAATTGGCTGTACAGGGAGATGATGTAGCGCCAAAGATCATCACCTGCATCTGATACACATCAGGAGGCCGGTCTAGTTCGAGCTTGCGCCACAGGAATCGGAGAGCTGGTTGGTCTTCTTCTGCTATTTTACACTGCGATACCGACGCTGTGCTCTCGAAACCTGAGTAAGACTCCAACAAGGCTATTCAGGAGGTCCGGCCCGACGTGCAGCTTGTCGTTCAACGATATACCATCATGCTTTGCAGCACCGTCCATAACCATCCTTACGTTACC
>JAABNW020011123.1:0-27517 GCA_015164035.2 Radianthus crispa
GGCATTGAATTTGTCCCAAATTCGATGTTTTCTCTAGCAGCTCCAAAGTCCCCTTAGCACAGTAAGAAAATAACAATTAATAAAAGGCCTATGCAAACCAAATTACGTGTGGTAATAGCTAAGACATTGATAAATCAACTGTGAGATTTTCATTTTCGTGCGAGTTTTTGTTAGGCCGTGAGCTGCGATCAAAAAAGCATTATTTTTTACCCATTTCGAAGGCCGCCAGAGGCCGCCAGACGGGAATTTCAATTTTTCTCGATTTCGCAAAAAATAAAAATCGGCCAAACTTTTCAATGCTATTTTCGAAAATAGTTCACTATAAGGGTCTTTGGGGCAAAGTATGAAGAAATCGAATTTTTCACAACTGTCGGACGATTCTCGATTTTTACAGACAGTCGCTCATAAAAGCTTTTGTTCACGCGCAGGACTACGAAGAGAAGCTCCAAGAAACTAGAGATCATGAGTTGGAATGTGGCCAATGTACGTGCTTGTTTATTTGAAAGTGCTTAAACTTGGCATTTTCACCGATGTTGTCTCGAGTTTAAGGAAATCGAAAAACATTCTGGTTCATAATAAATAACTAAGCAAAAT
Source organism: Radianthus crispa (assembly GCA_015164035.2). Taxonomy (NCBI): domain Eukaryota; kingdom Metazoa; phylum Cnidaria; class Anthozoa; order Actiniaria; family Stichodactylidae; genus Radianthus; species Radianthus crispa. The sequence continues at coordinate 595 of JAABNW020011123.1, forward strand.
TAGGAATTTATTCCTCGCGACAAATATATTTTTCTTTTTTTTCTTTCCTTGTTTTCTTATTCATTCGTTTCTTTGTTTATTCATTTATTAACTAGCCGTATTTTTCCAGACACTTAATTTCATCAATACACAGTGCTACGATCAAGATGTTTTCTTGTATGTGCAAGAACACTGACAAAAGTTGTTTTTGTATTATTTTGTATTTTGACTTTTCTTCGACAGTACCCGCCTTTTCGGTTATGACAACAAGTAACTGTCAAAATGGAAAAAAAAACATTGGCGATGGAAGATTCTCAATTTTATTTTACACATGCGCAATGGAACTTGAACGGTTTTCAAAGTATTACTGGCACTCGAAGAGTTGACGGTATTAAATTATCAAACTTAAGAAATGCAAATGTTCTAAAAGTACTTCGATCTGTCTTGTCAAACCAAACGACATTTTCAAACGAAGTAATTGAAAAAGTATTTAGGATTTGGAGCCGTTTTCTTCAAAGCAAAAGGAAAGCAGAACATTGAACAACAATCAGCAGTGGAACGATAACCGAAACAAGCGAAGAAGGTAAGCCATTTACTCACTAGACTGTCCTAACTTGAATCATAAATACTTGCAATTATCGGTTCTTCTGCTGCTATTTTCAAATACATAGCATTAATCGTGTTTGAAAGGGCAAATTTTGGCGACGCTGTTAAATCATGTTTCTCAGTGTATTCGCTATCTGAGCTGCGCAAGCCGTTTTTTTTGTCTCATTTTGTTTCGAAGTTCCTGCAATCTCTGATATCAATCAATTGGCATTGGTGCACATGAACCAAACAAATGCGACTTCACAAGTATATTCACTGCAAGGGATTTGGTCAATAATGATGAATCATTCGACTCATGCAGGTATGTACGCTTCGTTTGGCTATTCGCTTGTTAAACATTACCCTCGAGTTTTTTCTCGCTCGTTTTGGCTCAAATAAAAGACCCACAAACTCTGATAATCAAAAATAAAAGTCAAATTATAAAAGTAAAGTCATTTTGCTTTGCCAAAAAGCAAGTAATAATATAGTTCAAATTTTTCCTAGCATAAAAACAAGTTGAGATATTTACATAAAAAAACTCGCTTTCTGGTGGAAATCTTAATAATGCATGAAGTCGTAGTAAACACTCGAAAACCGGGCGTCTGAAATATGCTTTTAACAAGATTCACTAGTCAATTCGGGCGTTGATTTCTTAAACCTACTACTTGTTCAAAGAAATTCATCCCGGGAAAATGAATGAGCTAAATTCATCAATGGAAGAGGCTGAATTGAGTAAAACTTTGAAGAAGTTACAAATACTTGAAGCGGAAAAGGGTGATATCGTGTTAGGATTCATTAAAGAGAAAGAAATCATTGAAGCTATACATCAGGAACAACTAGAACAGCTCAAAGTCAAACACGAAGGTGAAATACATGCACTTCGAAAAGAATGGTCAGAAGAAAGAAAGAAGTTGCTACGAGAAAGTGACAGCCGACAAATGGATGTAGAATTCCACAATGAAAGAAAGACAAAAGAAATGGAGAAAAAATTGAGGAAAAAGTCACAAGAAGATGTCAAAGAAACGGAAGAGGAATTTAGGATAGAAAAACAAAAACTTAGAGAAGAATACGAAATGGTTATTTCACAGAAAACTTCCGAAATCGAAGAGCTGTATCGCGAGAACTGCATACTTCGGTCAAAATCGGATCCCGGGTCTTTTGAAGACAAACATAAAGAATCTGAAATTATGTTAAATAAGCTTCAGAGCAAAATAAATGCTCTAGAAGAAGAGAAATTGGCGCAAAATATGAAGCTCAAAAATGATTTCGAACTGAAGACAGCCGAACTTGAACGGCAACATCTTCGAGAAAAAGCAGAGTTCGTAAAACAACTAATTTCGAAATATGGACAGCAAAACACTACTAATGAAATAGAGAAAAATGAATCATTTTTGGCATATAAGAAAGAAATGAATGAAAAAGTAGAAATTGTAGAGAAATTGTGGGAGGAGCGCAATGCCGAAGATCGAAGGAAAATGAACGCTAGGCTAGAAAAGGAAATTGCAATGCAGAAGGAAAGATTTGATGACGAGTTGCGAGCACGACTATTAAAAAAAGACATGGAAATCGAGGATTTAGAGCGAGAGAAAGAGGAGCTATCCAACAGTGTTCATGTTGAAAGGTTTGAGTTGGCCAAGGCTTATAATCGTGAATTGTCTATTCATAACAGATTGGATTCGCCAACAAAAGAAGACATTGAAGTTGCACTGATCGACGAAGTAGCAAAGCTGCGGGATGAACAGCAGAAGGCCATCAGAAACCTAGAGAAACGACACAAGAGGAAAATGAGAGATCTAAAGAAATCCAATAAGCCCTTGGCTGAGATTGAAGAACAACATAAGAATGAGCTGGAGGACCTAAGAAACAACTTTGAAAGAGAGAAAGAAGAGTTGGAGGCAAAACTGAGGAACGAACAGCTCAATATTCTAAAGAGTTTTGAATTTGAGAAGAATGATTTGGAGAGATACTACAAACAGCACATGGAAGAGCAAGAAAGTGAGTTTCAGAATGAAATTCAAGCAATGCAAAGTGAGTATGACAAGCTCGAAAACAATATAGCTGCTTTGGAAAAAGAAAACGATGAATTGAAAAATCAAGTCGCTCAAGAAAGAGAGCGGAATGGAGAGCTTATTGATAAGCTACAGGAATGTGAATGTAAAAATGCAAGATTGAAGGAAGAAATAGAAAGAGATAAACGAAACCTGCGCGAGCCAGTTAAAGACGTCAGCGCAGTTGAGAATGATGAGGGCTTTAAGCTAACAGTAGAAAAGTTAAGCAGCTTGAATGTCCAGCTTTCAGATGAATTAGAAAAAGAGAGAAAAAAGTGTGGAAATCTCTTGGAGAAAGTTCATGAGCTGGAAAAAGAGCATGAGTGTTTAACGACACGGTTAGAAGCGGACGAAGTTCAATCTTCAGAATCTGGGTTGGAATTATTCACCTCTTCAACCGAAAAGCCGGGCAGAAGTACTAGGGAGACAGAAAGCAACGCAGATAGTTCATCAGTAGAAGAAATGAAGTCAGGAGAGCCACAGAAAAAAGCAGAACCAAGTCAAGAAGATCTAGATATGCAAATGAAGCTGCAGGATAGTGTCCAGGAATATCTTCTGGAAATCAAAGTGCTGCAAAATGCTATGGATGAGAAGGAAATGGAAATCATACAAGAAAGAGACACGTTTGCCAAGGAAAAATCTGATTTGATGGGACAAATCCAAGACTTGACTGATTCATTGAAGAATGCTGTAGATGATGAAGATGGTACCGATGAAGAAGAAGATATTGAAGAACTAAAATCTCGGTACAAGAGGCTTACAGACTCCATTAACCAGGTTATAAAAGAACTAGCTGATAAACCAAGTAGTTCAGAAGCGTCCCAGACTTCTGATCCGCAATTTGATTCAGAACATTCCGGCCAACAAAAATTTAAAAGTTTTGCAAATGAAATGAAAGCCTTAGATGAAGTACTGAGTGATGAGATGGATCCTGAGGTCAAAGAAAGGCTAGACAAGAAGCTTGAAGCAATCAAGAACAAGATAAAGAGGTCACACGAATTGGAAAAACTGGAGCAACAAAGAAAACATGAACAAGTTACGAACAGGTATTTGAAAGAACTATCCGACGAAAAGCAGAAGGAACTGGACGTTACAGGCGAAGTATGGGAGGCCGTGTGTGAAAAACTGGGGATCGATAAAGAAGGCAAGGATAAACAGAAGGAGATGTTGCAAGGAAAAGATGTAGCAAATGAGAAGGGTTTGGCTTCGCAGAAAAAAGAGTGTGAAACAAAAGGCAAGCCAAAGGATGAAGAGAATGCGAAGGAAATGGAGACTAAGGATGAAAAATGGCCTGATTCCGAAGAGTTAAAGAACCTGAAGGAGGAGAATGGAAATTTGCGACGCGCCTTAGAAGAACTCGATAACCACTACGAAAAGGACAAAGAAGAGTTAATGGAAAAGCTGCAAACGCAGCACAAAGAATTTGTCCTTTCCTCTGAAGCAGAAGTCATTGAAAAGCTCCTCAAAATAAAGTCAGCTCTAGAAGAAGAAGCTGTCATTGAAAGGTTCTACTTGGGTAGATTATACTACATGGAAATGCAAGATGAGCTGGAGGAAATTCTATCCCAGAGGAAAGACGACGAGGAGAAAGAGCACGAGAAAGAAAAGTTGGATATTGTGCTGAAGTTCAACAAAGACATCGCTGATCTGCACAAACTCTTGGCTGATAAGGATGAAAATGAAGTGAAACTACTTAAAGAGAAAAATGCTCTGGCGAAAAAGGTCTTAGATATTCAAAGACGAATGCCTGGTAATGAGAAAGATGAAAATAATAACACCGATGACATCAAAGCCGAAGCTAAGAAACTAGAGGCTTCGTTGCCCTTGAAAAAGGAGTTAGCCGATCTGCAGCGACAGAGATTGGACGAGCACGAGGCAGGTGTCCAGAATCTGGAAAAGGCACTCGATCTCATTAAAGATCTTCTGAATAATCAAGACATAGGTGATGATTCTCTGCACAGACGTTATAGCTTCGCAAGTAGATCAACCCAATCAGATGAATGCACTCGAACTGGTCCAAAATCACCGACTTCAGTCCAAGAGTCTGTTTTATCAGATGAAGAAATACGCACCAAGAAGGATCTTCAAAACGCACTTGAAGATCTCATCGACAAATGTCTGTCCAAAGAAAAAAACGATGCAGAGTCAGATACGTCTTCAGGGGCAAGCTCTGATTTTGAGTCTGAGCCTAACACTCCCCCTTGTGAAAGAGAAGGAGTGTCGGATTCAGGAGCTGAATCCATCGAAAACGAATGCGTCTCAATAAAGAAGGCTGATCTGGAATTGGCGATGAACTTAGAAAGGTTTGGCTTAGGAAGAATATATTACAACGAGTTTAAAGATAGTCTGCAATCCGCCCTCAAAAAGTTGGACAAATTCAAGGAGATGAATCAAGATCTTGAAGACAAGCTGTCAAGCGGAGTAAAAGAACTCGTTAACAGAACCGTCTTTGGTAAAATGATGGTGCCATCTGTCGATATATATACGCAGACTTTCGAAATCGACGATCCTGTAAAGAAGATAATTGATGATCTTTCTGAAAGTAAACAGAAAGGAGTTCCAATGGATATATCTTCTAAAGTCTCAGAAGAGGACGATGTTAGTAAAGGAGATAAAGTTGGTGAACATGCCAAGCAAGACGGCAGGTCTAATGCCATTACCGAAGATCATACCGCCAAGAAGGATGTCGGAACACAAACAGATGAGTTCCAAGACTATTCCAAGACGGTAGAAGAGACAAATGAAAGAAAAGATACAAACGACAAGGAAAACATGGTGCAAGATAGCATCACTGAAATTAATAAAAAAGATGCTAAGAGGCAGACTGATAACTTGCAAGATGATATGGAGGATACAAAGGAGCCAAGTGTAGAAAATGTGGCAGCAGGCAAACTCGACGATGAAATAAAGGATGCGATTCCTCAGATACAAGATGACTTCCTAAGCAATGAAGAAACTGACAAGGAATCAGAAGATGTTTCATCCGAAGCTTCGCCCCAGCAAGAAACGGGAATGGCAGACGAGCGAGACGACCAAATAAAGGACGCGATTCCTCAGAAACAAGATGACTTCCCAAGCAATGAAGGAAACAAGGATGAGATGCAATCAGAAGATGTTTCATCCGAAGCTTCGCCCCAGCAAGAAAAAGGGATAACAGACAAGCAAGACGACGAGATAACAGACGAGATTTGTCAGAAACAAGATGACTTACCATATGATGTAGGAAACAATAAAAAGCAATCTATGTCATCTAAAGGTTCGCCTCAGAAAGAAAAAGGCAAGCATGATGAGATAGTTGAGCCAGTGTGTGAACCTGCAACTAGTCACATGCAGGGTCAAGCACCCGGGAAACAAACCTTGGGAAAAGATGAGGAAAATACAGTCGGCTCTAAGGATAAAGACACTGAAAAAGACGACAGAGAGCAATCTTTCGATGGAGACGAGAAACCGTTCGATGAAGACAAAGAATCAACAAATATTCAAGGTGAAGCGAAAAAAGAAGAAGATGCAACCCTTGACGAGAAGCCCGAAGGTATAGCAGAAGCAGACCAATCCGATCATAGCGATGATGAAGACCAGATTCTTAAGGACCAAGTGAGAAAGAGCAACGAAGATATTAAAGAGGAACCGGGAATGAATGACCAACCTGCCCACAAGTCTGACATTGAAATGCTGAAGCGCGAAAACGAAAAGCTGAATGATAAGTTTGTTATATTAAAAGCACTAGTAGGCAAATGGTTTGTTGAAGAAATTCCAGAGTTGAGATCGTTGGAGAAGCAAAAGGAAGAGGATAGCAGATCTGATGATCGTGATGAAGATAAGCTGGAAGAACTTCGAGAAGAAGCGACGGGTCTTGCAGATGAAATCAAAGCTTTAGAAAAAGAAATATCGCAGCTCAAAGATATGAATGATGTGAACAACAAAAAGGAGGAAGAAAAGCTGAACGAGCAAGAGCTGCTGGCATTGAAACAGTTTGAAAAAGCTGATCAAACTTTAAAAAAGGAGGAGGAGAAGGATTTGATCGAACTTCTTAAAAAAGAGAAAGAAGAAGTGGGTAAAAAGCTAAGAGAATTAGAAATGGAAATAAAAGAACACAAAGACCAGATTTCGGATGATGAGAAACGTCTCTTTGACCTGATGAGTAAGAAACTCGAACTTGAAGAGGGTGTTGCACTCAAAGCAAGAGAACTTGAGAAGAACCAGAAGAAGCTTGCTCATATGCAGCACGATACTGAGATGGCTAAGTTAGATGAGGCTGTTATCTCTCTTATAGAACAAAAGAAACTTCTTGAAAAACTCCTTGCCTTTCCTTTATCCACTGATGTTCAAGAGGAAAACTCTCCTTTAAATAAACAACTCAGCAAAGTTATTTATGGTGACGAAAGGAAAGATGACGATGAACACAACAATTTGCCTGCCAATGAAGCTCATATATCTCCGCATGTAAAAGAGCTGGTAAAAGCCAAGAATAGCGAAGAAAAGAAAATGAAAAATCTCGCAAAGAATATTGACAAGGCTAAACGGGATAAAGACAGATATAATAGAATGTCCAAAGATCGCGAGGATAGGCTAAGACCTTTCATCAAAAAACGAGAAAAGCTGCAGAAAAGTCTTAGGGAAGGAGAAAGGACCGGTGGTGAAGTTTTGTCCGCAAGTGAAGAAAGTATTACACCAAAAGAAGCTTCCGATGAAAGAGCAATGTCGGTTGAAGAAGTTGAAAGAGAATTGACGCAAATACGGGATGAATTATACTTACTTGGAGAAAAGGCTAAAATCCCTCTGGCAATTGGAAGTCAAGCAAATGCACTCCTTAGTAAGTTGACTGAACTGGAATCTGAAAAAGACGTGGTCGAACAGCAGATTACTGAGAAACAATCCGCAATCGAGAATCTGGGAAGCAAGGAAGCTGCAGAATTTTGTGATCTTCTTGAAGCAAAAGCTAATCTAGAGGTCAAACGGCTCGAACTTCAAGAAGCTTTCCCTGAAGGTTATAAAGAATTACCTCAGGAAGTACAAGAGGCCTATGAATTGGCATGTCTTAAACAAGAAATGCAAAATGCGCTAGACGCATTAGATCAAGAGATTAAAGGCGAAGAAAATAACTTTAAGGAAGCAGTGATTTATCAGAGACAAGGGGAATTGGATGATCCCCATTCAGCTATTGGGCCTATGCTCACACGTTTGCTAAACTTATCCCTTGAGCTTGAACAAATTTCAAGCAGCCTACCTTGCGAAGATAAAACTGAGTTGGTCAGCGCAGAGGCTGCGCAAAGGGAATCAGAAGGCGCAAGTAAAAGAATAAAGGAATTAAAAGATCTGCTAAGGCAAAACGAAAACAACATAAAAGACGAGCCATTACGAGCAGCAGGGGGATTAGGAAAATTAATAGAAAGCAAGCAGAATAAGATAAACGAGCTACTCAAAGTCACTGACGCTTTGAAAGAAAAGATCAAAATGGCAGAATTAAAAGAAAATGTACTTCAAAACATTCCAGAATCTATTCAGTCAGCAATCCCTTTGGAAAAGGAAACAGATAAAGATGCTGATCTCTCATTTGAGGGAGTTGAGCAAGAGAACGACATCAAGGAAAGATGCCTGGAACTTCAGTCGTTGAAAGGTAAAGGCGAAGATACACAACAGAAAGAGGATGAGCTGGTAGAGGTCATCGAAAAGCAAGACACCTTGCTTGCGTCGGACGAGGCGAACAAAGTATTCGATACACTTCCTGCTTCTGTTTTTGCTGACAACAAGGCTATCACATCTGAACTCGAAAATATCAAGGGGAAATTGAGAGCACTTCTTGAAAAGGAGGATTTGATGCCGGAGCTAGATGATTTAGGTTCTTTATTCCAAAACAAAGCAGAGATCGAACAAAACATTCAATATCATGAACATTTTAATGATCTCTTAAACCAGGAACGAAACCTTGCCGAGGCTTTGAAGACAGCTATTAACAAGAAAGAGTTGGAGGAAATTGAGAAGATCATTGAACGCAAGGAGCAAGAGATTGAAAAAATAAAAGCCAAGAGTAACGAGGTTGAAGAAATGCTAGAACAGTTGAACGATGCCAAAACCAACAATGAACAGAGTGATGATACACTAATCCTGGATATCCAAGAAGCTTTCAAAGAGACCGAACAACGTTTACTTGAAGCGCAAGCGGAGAAAGAACGTTACTATCAAAGCAACAACCAAGAAGAAATATTACTCAAAGAAGCAATGTCGTCTCTAGAAGATGAAATGGAAGAAAAGAGAGAAGAAACGGAATTTGTTGAAAACGAGCTGGAGGGTTTGCGTTCCATTTCAGAGGACAGCAGTGCTGTTTCTCCTGAGTTAGGGGAGTTGACTAAGCTCCTCAACTCAAAGAAAACCCTCAAAGATTATTTGCTTGAAATTGATACAAAGTTGGAGGACTGTGGTGATAGTGCCAAGGCTTTTCTTACGCCCGAAGAAGTACAAGCTTTAAAAGATGAGAAACGTGATGCCAAAAGAAAATTGAAAGAAATACAAGAAGAGAAATCCGTGTTTGAGGTGGAACTGGAAGATGAAGATATACAAGAAAACTATACTTCCTTATGCGAAGAAAAGTCTAGGCTGGAACAGGCACAAAATGAATTACTGCATAAGATCCATGGTTCGAATGTTTTTGTTCAAATGGCGGACGATTTAGTGGAAGAGGAACCCAGTGAGGCGGAGCAGAGGTATTATACGCAAGCTTTGAATCAAATGTTGTCAGATCAGAAGACGCTAATAAAGTTGGCTGAGGAAAATGAGAAATTAAAAGAAGCTACATGCAGGCAGAGGGATCTGCTAGAAAACCTCAATAGTAGTATCTCTGCATCATTAGGAGAAGAGTTGGCTCAAGCCATTACACCTCATGCTAACATGGAGGAAAAAGAAAATATCCAGTTACCAACAGCGATAATGGACATAATTAATGAGAAGGACAAAACGATAGCAGAAATATTAATCGAGTTGGAAAACGAAAGCAAAAAACTCACAGCACTTAATGAGGACCTTTCGAATGAGCTGGACTTTCTTAAAGAGAAAACTGGTGAAACGTTGTCAGACGCCATTCTGCAATCGAATACCCAGTTACTTGAAGAAAAGTTGATGCCTCCAATCCATCAAGTGATGAGTGCAGATAAGACGGTTGAAGAAATCCTCGAAGAACAGAAAGATGCGTTAGAAAGACTGAAAGATGTCATTGGAAAGGACCTTACTGACATTTTATTGAAGCCAAGGAAAGATACCAGTGAAACAGATGATCAAAAGGAACCTCTAAGGGCACCTAAAATCATGAATGAAACTAACGGAGATCTTCAAACTGTCATTGCAGCTTATGAATTTAAGTTGGATAATCTTGGTAAAGAGAACGATGTTCTAAAATGTATGCTTGGTAATGATCTTTTTCGCGCATTGCTAGACATCGATCAGGATGGAATAGATAAACCATTCTCAGAATACGACAGTGTTATAGCAGAATATGGAAAACCACAACAAGAAGACGAAGACGGTCTAGATGATAAGCAGGCATATCAAAAAGAAACAATGGAAGGAAAACAATCGCCTTTTGTTCAAGACGATTATGCAAATGAGGATACAAAACTTGAAGTTGAGGCACGGAAACAGCAATTATCAACAAATTTGAAACCAAGAAAGAAATGCAAGAACGCAGACGAAATAGCAGTGCAAGAAAACCGAGGAGATATGCCCAAAGAAACTGAGGGTGAAGGCCTACAAAGTTCGCTTAAACCAGCAGCTCCAACTACAAGCCAAGAAATGTTCTCAGAAACGTCAAATTCACCTAAGCAAGTATTGCCAGAATCGGATGCTGAAAAGCATGGCATCATTGCCCCTGCTCGTATGGCCAAGGACAATAAGACTCTGGGAGAAGTTATAAAAGACTATGAAAATGAATTAGATACCTTGAAGTTTAGACTTGGTCCTGATCTATATCAAGAGATTGTTGATGCTGGAATGCCGGTCAAAGAGGAGGACGAAGGAGATTTCTTGACTGAAGAAAGTGAAATCGAATCTAAAGTATCAGGAAAACCGTTAGAAGGCGCTGCTCCTATTTACGAAGAGTCGAGAGAAGACGTCGTTAGCTCCAAAGGATATGTATCTTCTGACAAGGAGAAAGGTGCGAGTGAACAAACAAGAGAATTATGCAAAGAATTGGAAAACAAACAGCAGATGATGCCAGGTGATACTGACTTAAAAAAAGTCGAAGAAAATGTCACAAAAGAAAAACAGGAAGGAAATCTTGCTGAGGACAGCAAACCTGATGGAAGTCTTTCTACCAAGGAGAAAACTTTGTCCGCTCAAGTAAAAGAAAAAGAAGACAAGCAAGCAAAGCCACAAAAAACTGCACTTGCGGCACCTAAGAAGATGATAGATGAGGATCAGTCACTCGAGGAAGTAATTGAAGGCTACGAAAGTGATTTAGAAAACCTTAAATCTGGACTCGGCCAGGAACTGTTTCGAGATATTTTAGATGTGAGCAAACAACGTGATGCTCCAAGCGGATCTAAAGCAAGATCTGAAGATGAAGAGGGGCATTCATATTTAGAAGAGTTAAGGGATGTTGTCGCATCACAAGAGGAGCAGTATGATATTGAAGGTGCTTGTGAATCAGAAAATAGGGCATGGGACTTGCCATCGGTAGAAACCGAGAAACATGACTTAAAAGGACAAAGAAGCAAAGGAGGAAATCAACCTGATGACCTGAATCAAGTGAAACTTGCTGCAAACGCCAAAGAACAGGCATACGAACTTGATGAAACAAAACCAATACCAGAAGCAGAGAATACAAGTGTCTCTGATGTTGATGGTAGACAACTTAAAGCCGCTGCATCATTAGTAGAACAAAAGGAAGGCAGTAAGCTTGAAGCAAAATCGCCTTCAATTGCTGCACCGAAAAGGATGATGGAGGAAAATCAAACGCTTGCGGAAGTCGTTAGAGGTTACGAAAATGACTTGGATGTCCTCAAATCAAGACTTGGTCCAGAGCTATATGACAAAATATTAGAAGCAGGAAAAATTGCCTGTAAAGACTTACAGTTTCCTGGGACGAAGACTGACAATTTGGAAGACAAGGAACAACCTGAAATTCCTGGCAAAGCAACTGCCAAGACAGATGATACCGTCAAGAAGGACAAAGACAAGACAGATACCGTCAAGACAGAAAGTAAAGAGAGTGGAAGGATGCCCTTTAAAGGAGTGTCTCATAGTCATGATAAAATATCTAAGATCGATGATTCACCCACAACTGATTCTATTGATGATGTCAAGGCGTCTATTGTTCCTGAAGAAATAAAGGATTCAAAAGGCGAGGCAATAAAAGATATACAAAGAAGAGAACTTGCGCTTAAACCTGCTCAATTGATGAGAAGCTCTAAAGCACAAACCGAAGAGGTTGAGATTTCTGCTCCAAAACATATGATTGAGGACAATAAGACGCTGCAGGACGTCATCAAAGATTATGAAACAGGCTTAGAAACTTTGAAGTCAATGTTAGGCCCACAGCTTTTTACAAGCCTATTAGGTACCGGAAGCCTTGGTGATGAACATGCTAAGGCAAAATTGCATGATAAAGCTCAAACAGGTAAACGTTTCAGAGAGAAACAGCCCTCAGAATTAAGAGACGATGATAGTAAATTTAGGAATGATTTAATGGGAGAGGTAGATAAAGATCTTACCAGCGATCAAGACCATGTCAAAGAAAACGACCAAGAGAAAGATCTGGAGTCTACTTTAAGCGAAGGAGAAACATATCTTAGCGACGGCGAGTTGTACGAATCATTCAACATTCCAAATGTTGAGGAAGAAGGTACCAAATACAAGCTCAATGTGGATGACAAACTGAGATTCAATGCTCAAACAATAATGTCTAACGAAGGAAAAACTCTTGGAGAAGTTCTAGAAAGCTACGAAAACGATTTACAAGCATTGAAGTCAAAACTTGGACCTAAACTTTTTGATCATGTCCTAAAGACAGTTAAGTATGATGGCGAGGAAGCCACAGCAGGAATGGAGAAAAGCAAAAAGCAAATCCCTGCGAAAGAGCTTAGAACAGAAGAATCACCAGAGCCAGACAATAAGAAGGCTGCAAACGATATTGATGCAGAAAAGGAAAGTGCAGTTAACATCGATCTCCAAGTGAAAAGTACAGACGATGAACTCAAGGGCGGAGATAAAGAATATCCTAGAACAGGTATACATGATGATGATGATGAACTCCAAGAAATAGAAAAAGATCCTCCTGAGAAAGGTCTACAAAGTACAGAAAGATCGGCGGTAACAAGCACAGAAAGTTATGATTCTGAGTCCCTGCCAAAGTATTATGACCTTGTCGCCCCAGAACGAATGATGAAAGAGAATAAAACTCTGGAAGAAGTAATTGAAAATTACGAAAATGAACTTAGAGATTTGAAGGAAAGTCTTGGACCACAACTGTGTGATGCAATATTAAATGCAGGAAAAGGAATCGATGAAAGTAGTGATTCAGCGGCAGTGGTTTTGGAAAGGAAAGATTCTGAAACAGAAAGAGATTATTTAGAGCAGATGACAGATGAAAAAGGCGAAAAAGCTGGCAGCTTGAAAACGGAGATATGTAGAGTGGTTTCAGGCCACCCACAGGGAGCCTTTGAAACTAGCTCAACCAGTGGTCCTAGGAACAAACAATATGAACAAGAAGTGCAAGAAGAAGAAGGGGAAGCTACAATTGACTTTGACAAGAATGTCGAAGACCAAAAGCGAGCAAAACAAGACGCCACAAAACAAAAGCTCCAAGCTCCAAAGATGATAGCACAAGGGAAAAAGCTAGATGAAATAGTATCTGGCTATGAAAACGAACTAGGGGCGATGAAGTCACGTATTGGCCCTACACTTTACAAAGATATCGCAAATGCTAGGAACCCTGATAGAAGTTTTGAAAGAGAGCGAACCATGGATGCCAAAAAAACGGAAAATATGCACAATGTACAGGCATTAGACGAAGCTTTGAAGGAGACGAAGGATGAAAACACCAAGGAAGCTTACAAAGAGGATAAAGAGAAGGAAGAAAGGCAAAGAATCAAAGAAGAAATTTCAGGTGAAGATCCTGAAGGAAACACCAAAGAAGAACAAGAAGAGTACAAAAGAAAGAGAAAACATCTTTCAGCCGAGAGTGTCGAAAAGGAGACTACCGATGAAACGAAAGAAGTGACCTCGACTGAACATCATGATGACAGAAATGGTACTGAACAAAAAGCTACGAAAGGACAAGAAAGAGATCAAGAACAAGAGGAAGATATTACATCTGAGGAAGATAACATCGATGGCTTACAACTGAAAGCTGCAAAAGTAATGCTGTCACAAAATAAAACATTAGAAGAAATTGTCCAAGGCTATGAAGAGGATTTGGAGACATTTAACTCCAAGCTAGGTCCCGAACTTTACCAACATGTATTAGAGACAGGAAGAAAGGACGACGAAACAAAAGCAAGTGATATGGAGAGTGCATTTGATGATGGATTGAGTGAACCACTACAGAAAAGTGGAAAAGAATTCGGAAGTCACAAGGATAACATACAAACAGAAAGTAAAACTGAAGACGTTATTCAAGAAGGTAGTGACATGCAAGAGCAAATGATCGGCAAGGTCGTGCAAAAGCAAGCAGCAGAAACTAGCCCAGAAAAGGCTGATGTAGATCAAAAGGTCCAGACTGAAAAGTGGGCGGGAGATATTCAAGATTCCATAGACGTACATGAAAAGGAAATTATATCAAGCCGAATAAAGACACCGTTAAAGGTGCCAATTCTCTTGGCGAAGGACGGAACAACACTCCAAGAAATAATCGAAAAGTATGAGAAAGACCTTGATGCATTTGGTTCGAGGCTGGGACCAAATTTAACAAAGGTTGTAGTTGAAGCTGGGGGTAAGGAAATCAAGAAAAAAGATGACAGGGACGGCTTATCGATAAAAAAAGCAGATGAAGATCTCAACCAAGACATTGAAGATGAAATTGGGAAGACTGACTCCAGTGGGATAAGCAGCAACTTGGATGATGCCACTCATGACAGTCCAATTGCACAAGATGGGTTCCAGTCGGACGATAAAGACAGCACAAGGAGAGCTGTAGACGAAACCGAAAAACAGCGAGAAATAGATTACTACTTGGATATCTTTGAAAATAATATGACACTCGAAGACGCACTCAATGAACTGAGAAAAGAATCTGAAGATTTGAAAGAAAAAATTGGTCCGAACCTAACAAAGATTCTTTTAGATGAACAAATGGAAAAACTAAAAGATAAAGAAGGAGAGAAGAAAATGGAGAAAGATAGTGATAGCGGGCCTAAATATACAGATTTGTTACATACAGATTTTGGGCAGCATACGGGAAGTCCAAGTTGGGAAAAGGAGAACGAAGAAATGCTGCATGAACAAGAAGACATAGGCAATACTGCGCAAACTCGAGAGGCCAAATATGAAGATGGAAAGAAAGACGACAAGTTCACAGAAGATGAAGTCAGTTCAACATTTAGCTCAAAGCAGAAAACATTCATGGCCCCCAAGCTAATGAAAACTCAAAATGCTCCTCTTGAAGATGTGATTCAAAACTACGAACATGATCTTTCTGTTCTTAAGAAAGCACTTGGGCCTAACCTGGCTGACCTTCTCTTGAACGATAAATTAACGCTAACTGCTGATACAAAACCAATTGTATCCGATGTAGATGAGGATAACGAAATAGGGAATACCGCGCAAGACAAAGAACAAACAAGAAGATCTGAAACTGGGACAGAAAAGGGGACAGAAGACATTCTAGAAGAGCAAAGACGAGCAGATGGGGAAGACAAACAAGAGAAAACCGAAAAGGAGGGTGACCAAGAGGAAACCAAAGACAATGAAGAAGAAGGTTTTGCTCAAAGAGAGCTCCACGAGTCGAAGGAGTTAGAAAGTATTGTCTCTCCGTTATTGAATGGAGATGAAAAGAATAGTATTGAAGATATCTTGAAGACATTGCACAAGGACCTTGGTGTGCTCAAGTCGAAACTGGGCAGCAATTTGTCTAAATGCCTGTTGACAATGGACGCAGACTCGTACGATGTGTCTAAAGAAAAATATATTAGTGATAATGGCGGCAAAGAGGGGAAGGCTTTGGAAAAGAAAGATGAACATGAAACTTTATGTGAAAAAATGAAAGATGGAGAGGCTGGAAAATCTGTCAGTGAGCTGGAGATGGAAGAAAAAGAAGACGATGGTATAATTGGGACCGAAAGTGCCGTAGAAGAACCGGATGATCTTGCAGCACTGGATCAAATGGAAGAAAATTCCGAAACGCTAGAGGAGGTTATTAAGAAGTACGAAAATAACCTTAAAAGATATGAATCCAGTCTTGGTCCTCATTTATCTAAAGCCATTCTAACAAAAGACATTACTCCAATAACAACAGCTCATCAGGAAACTAAAGTAAAGTCCGATTTAGACGAAAAGAATGCTGAACAAGATGTTCCACCCTTTGAAGAGGAAGATGAAATGAAACTTTCAAAATTAGAGGAGTATTTGAAGCTGCTGGATGAGGGGAAAACACTTGAAGACGTGTTAACCAGATATGAGCCCGAGGATGAAGTTATTATCACAGACGAATCCGTACTCACCAATGATCAGATTAATAGACTCCAAAAGCAAAACAGTGGTTTAAGGCAGGAATTAGACAATCTAAAGTCAAAACTAGGCGAAACACTTGTAAGCCAGTTACAGCCCAAAGGGTTAGATGCCAAAACACTAGATCAACGCGAGAAGGAAAGACCACAAGACGATGTAGCTAAATTTGATTATGACAAATTGTGTCTACAAGCACCAAAGATAATGTCAAAGGACAATCGAACATTAGAGGACATTGTTGCTGAGTATGAGAATGATTTGGAAGAGAAGACGGAAATTCAAGAGGACCTGGAACAATCTATTGGACCACACCTGTTTAAGGAACTTCGTGAACTCAGAAAACTGAAGAGAGAAAAAGAAGACATCGTAGAAGAAAAAATAGACTCTGAAATCGAAGAAGGGCAAGAAAAACCGCCAAGTGATAAAAGCGAAAAACTTTTACCGCACTCAAAGTACGAGGCTGTAAACAAGATGGCAGAAGAAAAGAAGACTTTAGAGGCAGTTCTTGGAGAGAATGAAAACGATTTAAAAGCGCTCGAGAGAGAAAATGAATCCTTGAAAAATGTTCTCGAGAATGTGTCAGGAGATGGAGCAGATCTGGGAGAAATCATATCGAAGTACGAAAACCAAATAACAACGCTGGAATATGCGAAAAAGGAAGCTGAGAATGATTTTGAAGACAAACATAATGAACTTCAAAATGAAATCGATGATTTGCGAGCAACTCTGGAAAAACTCGCACAAACATTACGACATGACTTCCTTGACGACCTGATGAAACAAGATAGCGATAACCACATCGAAGCTTTGCAGATAATGGAGAAAGAAAATAAGACTCTTGCTGAAGTTGTGGAAGAATATGAAGAAAACATGAAAAAGTTAGAACGAGAAAAAGCAGTGCTGCAGCAAATAGCGGGGCAAGACGAAGAGGGAGCGTCCATGTTGGATACCATTAATGATTATGAGCATGCAATAAAAGGACTGAAGGAGGTCAACAAGGTACTTAACAAACGCTTGGATGCGCTGACAGAAAAGCTAGGCCCCCAGCTTACTAAGCAGATAACGGATTTGTGTGGTGAAGTAAAGCCGTCTAGAACTAGTGAGAAAGACGATAGGACAAAAGTAGACGAGGAAACGATAGATGCAGTGAAAACAATGGAAGACAAAGACATCACCCTGGAAGAGGTACTGAAGATGTATGATGACCTCAACAAGAGAGAGATTGCTTCTTTGGACAAAGGACATCAGATGAAAACTTCCGAGAAAGGAGAGGTTAAAGCACTAGATGAAGTAAACAATCACGAAGACCAACGTGATACGATTGAAACCCTATCAACTTCCCAAACTGAAGATGTCGAGGCTGGCCTCATGTCCGATGGTTTATGCGAAAAAATTGGACTGCAACTGATCGGCGATATAAAACAATTAGACAACAAAACCTATGAGGAACTTGAAAAGGAAGACAAACGACCTTATGCACTAAGAACTATGAAGGCAAAGGATACGAGTCTCGAGGATGTAATTGAGGCGTACGAGAATACGTTGTCCAAATATGGTCTTCTTGATAGCTCAACGTTAAAGGGAGAATCGCTTGCTGCTGAGCTGCAGGCTGCGATTGAAGGTGATATCAAGGTGGAAAAGGAGGTAATATTCGGTGAACAGGCAAACTCTGAGCTCATTAATGAAAGTAAAGAAGACGAAGAAAATACTAATGTTCAAGGTAATGACGATGGACAGCAGATGAAGATGCTAAAGAAGGAAGTCGAGGAAGTTTTATTTGGTGAACAGGCAAACTGTGAGCTCGTCAGTGAAAGTAGAAAAGACGAAGAAAATTCTGATTCTCAAGGTAATGACGATGGCCAGCAGATGAAGATGCTAAAGAAGGAGCTCGAGGAAGAGAAGACATTAAAAGAAAAATACCAAAAAGATGCAGAAGATCTTCTCAATGATATCATAAAACTAAAGATGAAAAATGCCGATAGTGAAGAGCTTGACAAGGAGGATATAGAAAAACAAATCAAAGAAGAGTACGAACAAAAGCAAGAAAATAAACATTTGAAAGAAGAATTGTCTAAAGAGAAAGACAAAAACAAAGACCTAGAAAATGAAAATAATGAACTTAAAGATGAAATTCGAAATATGGGAAAAGAAATAAAAAATCTCGAGAAAACTATCGAGAAAATGCAAGCACTTGCTCGTGGTCTTGATGACGAGGATGTGGATGAAAGAATAAAAGAGTTGCTATTGAAAAATGAAAATCTTGAGAAAGAGTTGGAAGCGTTGAAAAACCAACTGAAAGAAAACGAAGAAGACTACAAAAACGAGAAGAACAATTTGATGGAGCAGTTTGAAAATGAAAAACGAGATACGATAAAAAGTTTGCTTGATGCAAAAGCTGAAGTGGAAATAAAACTACAGGAGCAGCTTGAACTTTATCACGAGCTTGAAGAAAAGTTCAAAAATATTCAGGAAGAACTTGAGAGATTAAGGCCAAATGATTCAAAACATGTGGCGGGTAAGGAGACTGAAGAAACCAGTACGGAAAATGAGGATAAACTGGCTGAATTAAGAATGAGAAATGAATCCTTAAAAGAGACCTTGGATTTGTCAGAGGAATCCATGAAAGATGCTCTGCAAAAGTACCAAGAAGAAATAAAGGCTCTCGAAGTTGGAAAGGCAAAGATTCAAGATGATAAGAACCACGAAATCGAACTTCTTAACAATAAGCTTGAGCTGGAGAAAGATGCTCTGAAAAGGTTGAAAAACGATTATGATGAAATGTTAAAGAAGGACAAAGATAGACAGAGGGAAGATTTTGAAAAGGATCTTGAAAGAGAGAAGCGAAGATCCCAAAAAGATCTTGAGGAAAAGTCTGAAGACTATGAAAAAAAGCAAAACCTTCATAAGCAAGAGGTACAAGAAGCGATTAACAAGGCTGAAAAGGAGAAGGAAGAGCTACAAAATTCCTTGGAGGAGGAAATAAAAAAGCTTAAAAAGATGTTTGACGAACAGATGCGTCAAAAAGAAGAAGAACACGAAAGGGTATTGAACAAGCTGCGTGAGCAGCTCGAGGACCAAATGATTACAGAGAAGGCAGAAATGAATATCCAGTTCAGACAAGAGAAAACAGAACTCAAGACCCAAATAGAGAAGAACATTTACGGGGAAGAGCTACAGAAGAATATCGATCTCGAGAATGATTTCCAAGAGACTCTTGACAAAGTGCTCAGAGATCACGCTAATGAGATTGCAGAGATTGAAAAAGAGATGGCACAGACAGAAGAAAGGTTCAGAGACCTAAAACTGCAACTAATAGAAGAATTTGAAAACGAAAAACTGGAAGAAGCTAAACAGCATGAGAAGGAAAAGCAAGAAATGGAGTCAACAATCGAGAACTTGCTGAAAGAAATAATAAAACTTAAACACCAGAGAAAAGAAATGAGACAGCAATACCGAGTGGAGAAGCAAAGTATTGAGGAGATATCTGAGAAAGAAAGAAATGAAATCCAGGAAAATATGGAGAGAAGTAAGAGTGAGTTGGTCACGAAACTAAAAGAAGATCATGAAAAAGAGATGGAAAACGAGAAGGGGAAATACGAAGCTGTCATCAAAGAGTTGCAAGAAGCCCTTAATAGAGCAGAAGCCAAGAGAAAAGAGCTCGAAGAAAAACTACGAAATGAATCTCTCAAAGCTGAGGAAGGTTTGAATAATAAGTCCCTAGATGAAGCTTCAAGCAGAGAGATTACACGAGAAGTGAAAGTCATTAAACGGGGAATAGAAATAGAATATGAACAAAAGCTCAGTATCGAGAAACAAAGGTTTGAAGACACTTTACAGGGACTGCGGCGAGAAGTAGGAAATCTCCAAGAAAAAAGAAAAATCATCCAAGAACGAGTTTATAATCAGGAAACTCATTCAACCGAACGACAGTTTATCGAGAAAAGCATAGCAAACTATAAACTAGAAGTGTTGTCAAAGTTGGAAGCAGAGATGGCTCATAGGGTTGAGCGAGAAAGAAAACCTCTTGAGGAAGAAGTGAGAGAGCTTCAGATTGAGAACGAAGAGTTGAAACGTCAGCGCTGGGAAATGAAGGCGCAATTTAGGAGAGAAAAGGCTGCTCTTGAAGAAGAATTTGAACGTGAAAAAGAAGCTCTTGAAAATAACCTAAACAAGGAGAAGGAAGAGTTAAGAAAGAGGCTTGAAGTAAAATTACAGAAAGAAAAGCAAACCAAGGCATTTGATCATGTCCGGGTCAGCCGATCAACAAGTCCAGTTCCTGGGGTAAGTAACATTTTTTTTCATCAGGTTATAGCAGTTATAAAGCTGATTACTTTGTTTCCTCATGATGATCAACGTTTACTGCTTATGGTGAATGCAACCCGATTCTGAGCATGACACTACAGCATTAAATTGTATTTTAACACTTGCAAACACTCAGAGGGTGCAGCACTCTAGTCAAGAAGTAATTCGCCGTTCGATAGTCCACAACTGGGAATTGGCCGCACTTTTATTAGTCACATAAAAAAGCCCCTTTTTATGAAAGTTAATTATGCATTTTCCCTGTTTCCACAGGAGTCCAGTCCACGTATTGACAATACGGTTCGCATGCTAAAACAGGAGAATCTGTCCCTCGTTTCACAAAACGCCAAACATGAAATTGAGATTGAACAACTGAGCGAAAAGCTTAAGTTCATGGAAATGAACTTCCAAGAGATGATGGAGACCGAAAAGTTTAAGGTAAACACCGTCCACCACAACATACTGGTGCACGAGTAATAGCTTTTTCTATGAAAATAGAAATTCCAATCACACCTTTTATCAGTGACAACATCTTCTTTCTGTTTTAACATTTAGGCCGAAAAAATGAAAAAAATTCAGGAGCAAATTCCGAAAGTGGTGAGTACAAAAAGCCCGCTATTCGCTGTTCAGCAGTTCCCCTAGCCCCTTCGTTCTTCTCCGATATCCGACCTTTGTGTTCTACCTTCTTGGCGTTGATTGTTTCTTCATGTTCGTTATTGATCTATCCAGTAGTGTCACATATCATTCTGAGCTAAATTGATATATGACTATCCTATTCCTATCCCTGAATAATTGTCATTTCAAAAAAATCTTTTCTCTTAACACAATATAGAAAATTTGCAACGAAAACCTTTTACACCCGGTGTGAAATTCAATAGGCCATTGTTAAAACGGGCTGGTGACTGAGGCGAGTTTAGAATTGTAATCTAATGCAAAGACCTCTTGGCATTAAAAAAGCATGTCATATTAGTAAGTCCATAAATTTGAATTTCGTTAAAAAGAACTAGAGATACAAAGTTTGAAAAATGTATGGTTACTGCGGTTTTCCGTACACTGAGCAATCAAACACTCAGCCACCTAACGTCATTTGTCCATTTGGCTTCCGTCAATCAAAAAACCGAACATACTTCTGGTTGACAGAGACCAGAGACTTCGTTCTTCGCCTTTAGCGATGACAACACCTTTTTTAATGTGCAAATTCTTAACATTCTTTGTCTCTAGTAGTAGAAAACCGTCATCTCTCGAGCAAAGGGACGTCCATTATTTTCTGTAGGTGGCTTGGAGACTGCAGTTTTGTCCCTAAAACTAAAAAAAAGCTCAAAGTGTAATTACGTGTGTGATAAAGGGGCTAATGCTAAAGTGTAATTATAATACTTACCTGAAGATCGTTCTCATCAACTATTTGTGTTTCATCGAAGTCTGGTAAAGCAATTGCTATGTCTTCATATATTCTGTTCCTCGGATTCTCGAGAATCTTCCAATAGCTCGATTGATTCCTCCATGTTTTTAATAGTGCAACATGTAGTTGACTCACACAGTGCTCAGTTACACGTACGATGTTTTGTGTTCGTAGAGCCTTCGGAAAGTGTTCGGTTTTTCGATTGACGGAAGCCAAAACGCCAAATGAAGTTTGACTGTCTGAGTGCTCAGTGTACGGAAAATCGCAGTAAGTGTCCTTCCCGGCCTATTTCATTTTTAACAAAGACGTTCACTAAATTGGTACACACTGCAGTTTGCCAAATGAACCCAGTCTTCCTTCAGTCAATGCCTTGTTGCACCAGCCACTATAGTTCTCGATATGATTTCAATTCATTAGGAAACAGTAAACCCTACACTACCTGCCCCAGAGTACAAACCGCCTTCAACTGGAACACATGAAGACACTATACTTCACTCGCTTCAAGAAAAGGATCAGCAGATTCATCAGTTGTTAGAGACAAAGAAGTATTACGAATCAGTGTTTAGTGAGCTGTGTGACGAAGCTGGACTGTTTGAATTAGACCGCAATCAAATAATCTAAAAAACAAAGCGATTCTTAAAAGTCACGCGCATGCAGGCTTGGTTGCTTTCTACATGGTAAACAACGACAGATTACACAAACAAACACAAAATCACCTGGATTAGAGGCTAATATTGAGCTCGCATCACTTGACTTTTAAGAATTGTGAATGGCTGTAACTACTTCGCTAGGGGGAAGTAGGCTGTGTTTCAACTGACTAGATGATCGAACGTTTATCATCTGAGATTGAAAACGACATTGCCCAATCCCTAGCTGAACGGAAAAACAGAACGGCAGACCATTAGCAGACCGACACAACAATGTCTGCAAAGGAGGCTAGATCTAAACCAGTCTTCTACGATCTACGATCTTTTCACAAGTCGGATAAACTAAAAAAGAAGAACAACAACAACAACAGCAACAAGAAATTGAATTTATCTCAACAAGGAATTTGCATAGTAAACGCGAACAAGGCAAAAGGCAGCAAACAATAGACTAGCGAAGAAGTAGAGTGCACGCACTAAACTCGTGAAACAAATAGAAAACAAAGGCTTCTTCACGAAATAGTACTAATTAGTAATATTTATTGTTCACGGATTGAGTGCGTGCACTCTAACACAAGGAACTAAGGAAAAAACGCGCGCTTGAAACTATGTAACTAAATAAACAAATTCTTATGCTTGCATTAACAATGACAAAGAAAAGCAATGTTCTTAAGGGGCACTTGGATGAAAACGCCCCACTTGAAACTTCGATTTAAAAACTAAAAGAACAAAAGGGTTGAGTAAATAACACATTTACTCCCAACTTTGCATAACTATGCTTAAATTAATTGTTAATTTTTATCCGCAACGTTTGACTGTGAAGAAAATATTGTCATAGAATAACAATAAGCATCGAAACTCATCGAGCTTTGAATTTGAAAATTCAGTAGTAAGTGAAAACGCTGATATTCCAAAACTTGTACTCGTGTCTAAGAAAATTCTCTAATTTTGTAGATTAACCTTATGAGTTTGTTAGAGAAACTGATTTTTAATCAATAAATTGAAAGGTAAACATTTTAAATAAAAAAACGAATTCTAATAAAAAACGCAGCTAACATAAATATACTTTCAATCATTTTGAATGACTGATGTCGACTGCATACGTATACCCGTCTAGTAACAACTCAATAACCGCTAACTGTTGGCAACTGAAGCCCCTCCTCCCTTTCTGCCCCCCTCCCCCCTCCTTGATGGAAGGTGGTTTTACCCTTAGCTTTATTCTTGGCTTTATCTCTTATTGCAATATTTTAAGGGAAAAAAATAATTAACTAATTTCCAAGATTTCAAACTGATATTCAAAAGTTGACGAAACATCAACTTTTGGGGGAGGAGTTGAGGGTGGGGGCTCCCTTTTTAGAAGCTCAAAATTACGTACCGACCGCCTTATTTTCACTGGTCCCTGAGTTCAGTGTTTAAAGGAAATTTTACAAACATGAATGATCAAGCAATGTACAGCCCTATCGAGCATCACGCAAACACTTTGGAGGGCATGTACAGAATGCATTACCATTTTCACAAAATCGAGGCTACTGTTGATAACGAGAACAAGGAAAGTCGAAATAAGTGTATTCCCCCCAAAAAATTGATAGAATAAATTGAGAATCATTTTGAAGGGGCGGCGACTATATAGATTGCAGCCATACTAGAATCTTCTGGCAGACGAGTTTATTTAGCATTAGGCCTGTGGAAATGGCATCTACTTTGCCAATAATGGATTAATACAACTGGTAAGACTTGGCTCTTGAGGCCGACGCTTCTTAATAATTAAAGAGCGTCATTTGAAAGGCCCAAAGAGCAACAAACTCATGGTGTCTTTGCATGACAATCAATTTCTATTGGGATAGCAAAAACATTGCTTGCTTTGACATGTAGAAGAAAACCACAAAAACAATTCACCTGCAAATGTACCTTGGAGTTATTTTGAAGCAATGAAATTTATCAGCTGTAATATTGCAAAAAAAAAAAAAAAAAATTGCAAATTTTCGTGTAACCGTTATAACAAGGGACAACCTGTTCTACTTTAAACAGCTATCTATTTATAGATTAACAACAAAACCACTGCCAACAGCCAAGGTACAGCAAAGCTCGATTCAGTATCAACCTTTACTTAACATGTAATTCGACATTTATCAAACTGAATGTCTGGATGGTATGATGACAACCTAACGGCATTTCATGTTTCCAGTTGCTTTTATAACAATCGATAAATATCTATGCAAATGTGCTTATCCGACAATGAATAGAAGCCCATCGTTTTCGTGAAGATTCTTACAGTGCAGATTTTGATATTGAAACCCAACAAATCCCTGTTTCACTGTTGGGGTAATAATTAGAATGAAATGATTTCTATTTAATTAAGTGGCATAGAGCCACAACTTGTGAAAGGAAAAACACAAAATCCTAATTTCATTTCAGTGACAAATGTGATTGGCATTCTTAATTACGATGGGCTGAATTTTGTGAATATCGTTGGTACCTGTTTTTCGCAGAATATCATTGGTCCGTATGCAATAAAAGCATGAATTTATTATTCAAGACTCAAAATGGGATTTTGTGTATAAAATGCAACACGAAAGGCACACTGCCAGTCTTGGTTAACCTCAGAATTCGAAAACTTTATCATCTGAACACAGATGTATTGACTTAAGTATAGATAAAGGAAAAGAGGATTACGTGTCTAACCTCTTTCGCCGTTCAACATGGCGGATATTGAAGAGGTGGAAATCACATCAATGCCGCTGGAGATATCTCCAGATGGGTTGGTAACTAATGATGGACAAATAATTCAAGGAGGAGCTGTTGTGATCGATGGAACGGTTGAAGTGTCTCTGGATGGGTCTCTTGTCCAAGATGGCGGTTCTTTCCAGGTGATAACACAGGAGATCCCAATGCAGTCTCAGATAATTAGCCCAAATCTAGTCACAATTGCAAACGGACAAGCTTTTCAAGACCTCGATGGTGAAAAGATGCAGATTCTCGAGGGACAACTTTTTCAGATCAACGCAGACATGACTTTCCAAATGTTAGGTGGTTTCATGGAGATTTGGACTGAAGACCTGCCTTCTAATATACCGATTATTGAAGGCAACGATGTGCAAGTTGTTTCTGGAAAAGCATACCAAGTCTTCAATGGACAGAAACATGAAATCTCAGAAGGGATGCCATTTCGACTTCCAGAAGGACAATTTTTTCAAATACGCTCCGGTGACATTGAGATGGCGATGCTGCAACAAGATCAGTACGGTGAAACACAAATTATAACTCAAGCCATACCACTCGATATGCAATCACAAGTTATAAGCGTGGATTTAATAACTCTTTCCAATGGCCAGGTATTTCAGTCAGTTAACGGGGAGTTAATTCCAATCCAAGATGGCCAAATGTTTCAGTTGGGAGGAGATAAAGTATATCAAATGCAAGGTGGAATGATTGAGATGTGGACCAATGAAGTACCAGGGGACTCGGATGTTATCAGTGGAAGCTCTTTGAAAATAAAAGGCGGGAGGGCATACGAAGTGATTGGTGGACAACAGACTGAATTGGCAGATGGAAAACCCTTTAAAATTGAATCTGGGCTAGTCTTTCAAGTGCAGAATGGAGCGATAGAACTTGTGATGTTCGGCTCTGAAAGTAAAATCCTCAGCTCCAGCTTTATTCAATTGTCCAACAGACAGGCTTATCAGTTGTTAGACGGGCGAACTATACCATTGTCAGACGGTCAACTATTCCAAATGGCAAGTGGACAAGTTTTTCAAATGAATGGAGAAATTATAGAGTCCATATCCCAAGAAAGCTTGAGTCAAGAGATGATTGACATGGCCATTGGAGGGGAAAATATCCAAATTATTAATGGACAAGTGTTTCAAGTAATAGATGGGCAACAAAATCAGCTCCAAGATGGACAGCTGTTTATGCTAAAAGAAGGAGACGTATTTAGGATGCAGGGTGGAAGTCTAGAATTTGTTTCGCAAGACATGATGCAAATGATGGGAACATCAGGAGAAGCAGAAATGATGTACGAAATGTCAATCCAGGAGTTACCTATAGAAAGCCATGAAAACGCTGAAATATCATTACAGGAAATGCCACTAGAAATGACGTCAGAAGAAGTATTAAATGAAGAAACTCCGTTAGAGATGACGTCAGAAGAAATAACATGTGAAGAAATGCCACTAGAAATGACGTCAGAAGAAGTATTAAATGAAGAAATTCCATTGGAGATGACGTCAGAAGAAATAGTTGAAGAAACTCCGTTAGAGATGACGTCAGAAGAAATAACATGTGAAGAAATTCCATTGGAGATGACGTCAGAAGAA
>JAABNW020011124.1:0-21929 GCA_015164035.2 Radianthus crispa
ATATATTAAGAATACTAATACCATTTATTCGCTGCGCTAACCGTTTTTCAAAAAGTCCTCCTGGCAAGGGGGAATGGGGAGAGGGGAAGAAACTGTCTGTGTCTTCTTATTTAAACCATGGATAATAAAAACACTGGTGTTTTTATTATCCATGATTAAACCTTTAGAATGCATTCAGAGTTTTTAAGAAATTTCTTCCTCCATAGTCAATTATTATAACTATGGAGGAGGATATTTTTTAAAATCTCTTTGCATGCGTTCTAAAGATTTAATAAAGAAGACACAGACAATTTTAGAACGTTGATTTTTTTTTATTTTCTTAAACTTTTTTTCTCTAATTCATGTCAGATTCATTGCTTGGGCACCCTGTGGTACAGGCAAGTAAGTGGGCACAGGAATCCCAATCATTAAAAACACAGGCAGCCCATTCCACAAGCTTACATCAAACAAATATGAAAGAAATGGTAAGTTGTAGCACATATTCATGTCACCTCAAACAAATATGGCTGACGCAGTAAAGAATGCACGATTGTGCATGTGGTAATGCAATTTATAGTGATGAAAATGGAATATATAGACAAAGAAAGGTGGGCCATAGGGTGGGCCATAAGGTGGGTCATAGGGTGGGCCATAAGGTGGGCCATAAGGTGGGCCATAGGGTGGGCCATAGGGTAGGCCAGGGGTAGGCCATGGCCCTAGCCCAGGTTTTAGAGACACCCAACGGTCCGGGTTCGATTCTCAGCCCTAGCGATTACTTGTGTCCTTGGGCAAGATTAACTCTCTGCGTGCCTCGTCTTCTTAAGGACGTAAAATCCGGAGGTCCCGTCTGCTTTCACTCTAATCCTGTATAAAAGTGGACGTAAAAGATCCTGTTGTGTTGTTCGCAAAGAGAAGGGGATTGTCTCCCGGCGCAACAGTCTGGTCTCATTATACTAACCACACTAATGATTCAAACTGCGTGGCTGCAATGTGCGCCTCATAAAGCAGTCTGTTATAAGTCTTCCACAATCTAATGTACACTGAGACGTCTGTTCTCAGTTCTGATAACCCTGCTTAGGGGGAGACCTGTTTTTTTATTTGTTTATTTATTGTCTATTCATTCAATAGAAAAACAACTACGTATGTGACGAAGCGTGACAGTGTGACTGCGTGACAAAGAACACCGACGCCCCACACCCCCACGTACAAGGTCTATGAGCCTGTTTCCACCATATGTACACATTGTTACTTTGAAACCAAAATATCTAAACCTAGAGTATCATGACCCATGGGTTGGCAGCAGTTCGTAGATGAGAGTCTGCTCGGAACAAGTCAAGTTGCGAAGGCAGCAATTCATGGATTAGATGGCAAACGATATGCATCAAGCGCTGACTTCGTGGTAAGAACTGACAAACTTTCTTCCAAAGTACACAAACTTTTCCCCCCATATACTTTCACTTATCGACATGCGATTGCTAAGAACTTTCTTTCATTATTTCATGCTTAAATACTAGTACCATTTATTTTAATTATTGTGTGCTATGTTGGCTCACTGTTTTCGGTGTTGAATTTATATTATTTGTTGACTCTAGAGCCAACATGATCGAAGCCGTGTTCTCAAATGGCTTTCTTCGAAAATTTACAAAGCAAGATTAGCTATAAAACTCAAAATCAATGTGAGAACTTCACTTAGCTTTTGTGATGAATTCTTTGAGGGAGTTCGTTTCTGAAAGGTTTAAAAAGGACTCTAGAAACTTCGGGGGGTTGAAGTTTGAATATTTTTGTATAAATTAAATTTAAGATTTGCGTCATAGCGTCATAACAACATCTTTTAGACTGTCGTGTTTTTAACTTACAAACCAATAGTAACAAACTTTGTTAATAATGCTCCAAAGATAATATACTAAAAGATGAAGATGGATAAGGATGCTATATTGTAAACTTTTCTTGTTTATAATATTGGCTGTTGTAAAATAAGAAGAAAGTTCTGGTACTCATCCAGTATTGAATGATTTTACTTTGTTTTGGACAAATCGTTTGCTTGGAGATAAAACCAGTAAGACTTTAGAATTCGGTGTGTTAGGGCTGTGGAAATGGGATTTCATTCACTGGGACTGGGATTCAATAAAAAAAAAAACCTAGAGAAAACTGGGAATGGGATATGCTGGGAATGTGGAATTAGAATTGTGATAACTTGGATTTGGGTAAAATCTGGATTAGTGTAGGACCCCCTTTACTGTTATTCTCAAATTTCTGTGACCTCGAATACTTAAAGAGTTTGTTGTGAAATTGGTTTTTCACTTCCATAATCAATGATAATCAGTCAGTACCTTTAATATTTTTGACTGGCACCAATAAAAACACAATTTTCAATGTGCACTAGCAAATGTCGAGTTTCCAAAATTTTGAGAATCACAATAAAAAGTACTTGATATGTCACATTGTCATTACTACATATCTGGCTCACACCACCTTGTTATACTTTCAGGTTCTGCCAAGTGAAGCTCAAGCAATCATTTCTGCTATCACCAAAGATCCAACTCCTCTGTATTCCAAGGGTGTAACATTAAACAAATCAAAATACCTGTTTGTCAGAGTAGAACCAGGAAGATCGATTAATTGCTGTCGAGGGAATGAAGGTGCAGTTGCCATCAAGACCAACAAATGCCTTCTCATTGGAGGATATACAGAGGGTATGCAGGCTGGATCCTGCTGGGCAGCGCTGGAAAAACTTGCCGATTACTTCAGAGCAAATGGATACTGAACTGATCTACAACTGTTCATGCTCTCTCCTTGTGAATTGTGGTGAAAGAATCGCTTCCAAGTTTGAATCTGTTAATGTGTCGCTGACTCTGATGATGGTTGACAAGTGCTTTGAACCAATGCATTTATAGGAGTAAAGTATAGAAATGGACCTTTTGTTTCGAGTGTCTTTTAGACACTAGATGTTTGCAACACTACCTCAGATCCTTTTAAGAATACCGACACATGGAGAAAGGAATGCAGATTGAAATGGTGATGTTAATTCTCCAGTTTCTAATTCTCTTTTCCTCTGTGTTAGCCTCAGTGTAAGATATTCAGAAGTGAGAGCCAAACCTGTGAAATTCTAAAGCAACTGTATTATAATAAATAATAATAATAATAATGGCCTTTGTTTTTACGAGGGTAGCACTTAATAGCACGCGGCTAACAAACCTGTGGCCCTCGTTCCATGATCGAATCGGAATTCAGAAGTTGATTTTTATGGAGGGAGGAAAACCAGAGAAAAACCCTCGAAGCACAGGAGAGAACCAACAAACTCAACTCACATATGATGCCGGGTCCTGGAATCGAACTCGGGACCATAGTGGTGAGAGGCGAGCGCTCTCACCGCTGCGCCACCTGTGCTCCCCTGTGTTCACTTCTATACATTCCTCATGTCATCATGCATCATTACCACGGGTTACTACTGGTTCTAAAGAATATATTACATGCTATTGAGGCTGACACAGCAAAAGAGAACTCGAAACTGGAGTATTGGCAGAGTTGCAAATGTCTGGTGTCTAAAAGGTGGTGCATGCCACACTTCAGTGAATTAGTGGTAGTAATGAAAGATGAGTGGCCAGTCATCAAGGGAATGACGAGTTGTCTATGCCATGCACAAAATGCCTGCTTGACTGACTGTAATGAAATGTTTAATATTCAGATGTATATGATGTTAAATTTGAAAAATTGGGCCATATTTGACCAATACACTAAAATGCAAGTTACAAAGGAAGTAACCTCAATCTATTGGATATAGGGGAGAGTACAAAAGGGATACTACTCAAGACCTGGAACAGTAATGCAAGTGTGATGAAAGTATATTTTATTGTTATTCCTCCTGACCATGACAAATTTCATCCAAGAGCTTTGACAACAAATTTAGTCCGATCTCGTGAAAATTTATCCCGTTTTATTTTCAAAAGATTCAAGGACAGAGCTTGTAAATCTTCTGTTCTTTTCCTTTCATTTGACCACAATAGACCATTTCTAGATCATAGATCATCTTTTTCACAACTTTCCTGTGGAACATAGCATTCTTAACAACACAAGTTGCTTTGTAAAAATCAACAGCACATGTTGTTGTATCAACAGTTGTGAAGATAAAATGTAACATGGTACTATGTAAACTGGCCTGGGAGGTTTGAGATAAAAGGACTCCCTGTAAAAGAGACGACTTGAAAGAAAGCCTTGAATTCATTTTTTGACTTACTTTGAGTTGCAGGATTACAAGTGTTGCCTTAGATGGTAACATTGAAGAAATAGAAAATGAACATACATGCTGTGTGCAGTTATAAAGCATGTGAGGATTATCAGAACATGAGAAGTGTTAGGAGAAGCATGACGCGAAGCAGAGTGCTTATCAACACTTTTCAAGTGTTTCTGCCAATCCTCAAGTACTTTGTAACTGCACACAGCACAGCAAGCGAGTTTTCTATTTATTTTATAAAATGCAAAGAAAAGATCCCATCAACATGCAAACACGGGTGCTTTGTGCTTTCATAATACACGCACCTATGATCACTTTTGGCCAATCAGAATGTGAGATTTATATCAGTTATTTTGTAATGACTAACAGAGTCCCACCACCAACAGTTGATCAACTGTCAACTAACTATTCATCAACAGTTGGTCAACACTACTGTTCGACAGTTAGTCAACTGTTGGACGATTGTTGGTTGACACTTGGTTGACTGTCAGTGATGGGGCGCCATCAGGATTTCTGCCTTAGATAACACAGCCCTACAATTCTATTCCACCATTCTAATTCCTTTTTCTAAGTCCTAGAACAGTGGAATATCCTTGTCAGCCTCTTTCAATGTGCAAGATATGAGAACAAGAGAGAGATGTGGTGTCCCTTTTACTCTTGATGCATTATACACAGATTTGAACTAACCACATCCCTGTGTGCATGGCCTTAGAATCCTTGAAGCATTTCCCAGTACAGCTATATTATGGACAAAACGATTGTCTTCCAAACTGAACTGTTTTGAAAGCTGCTGCAAGAAGACCACATTTTCAATGTTTTTAAATCTCCATTTACACCATTGGTTTATCAATCATTGATTCGTTTGGCAATTAAATTTGGGTAATGACTGTCCAGTTTTTGCAGCATTTTTTGGTGTTCTTGTGTATGGTTACCAGGTGTTTTTGTGCAATATTTATCAACATCCCGGAGCAAAAAGATTACAGGAAAATTAAGGCAATTATGTAACAATACATCAAAGTGTTCCATGGCTACTAAATCAGAACGTGAGTGCCTTATTGTGTTATTATGCTGGATGGAGTTCTTTAATTTGTTTAATGAGGTATGTCTTTTCATCATTGAATTGTTCGTCCTCTGCAAAAAAATAAGAAGAAAATACAATATAAGGAAAGAGAAAGTTAATCAGGAAAATATCTGCATCATTGAAGATAAGGGGGTTCACAACTAAATATGCTTATGGCCTGGGTCATCATTCCCTTAGGTATGATGTCTGTGTTCAATGCTGGAGTGAGTGAATGATAGTTCGTAGGCAGGAGTGGTTTAAATCCCCTTCCTCTCTTCCTTCACTTTCTTCTCTTTTACTTCTATCATAGAGTTATGTTTTTCGTGCCATATTTGGGATGATCCCATGTGCGATCAGGCAATGTATGCTTTCTTGATTTACCAAATAATTCAGTTCTGCTCGACCTGACTTCATGTCATGCAGTCATTTTCTTAGTTAAGTTTTATTTTGGTTTTTTACACTGTTTCCTGTGACCTATCTTAAAAAGACCTGCAATGAATTCTCAATCTTGCCGTACAACATCACAACATCCACCCTGGTTGAAGATAGTAAAAGATGCAAACACCTTAAGTCTTGGCAATGGATCCAAAATACATCATAATGATGCCCAAGTGGATTAGTGTGAATTAATTCCACTTCTTACCTGTTCGATCTGTATGGAAATTAGTTAGGAACTCCACCAGTTTGTCCTTGTTCTTTAGCAAGATATCAAGAATAGCTGGTGACTT
Source organism: Radianthus crispa (assembly GCA_015164035.2). Taxonomy (NCBI): domain Eukaryota; kingdom Metazoa; phylum Cnidaria; class Anthozoa; order Actiniaria; family Stichodactylidae; genus Radianthus; species Radianthus crispa. Next base: position 5,999 of record JAABNW020011124.1, read on the forward strand.
ATTGGGATTGGCTACAAACACCTGAGAACAAAAAGACAATTGAGTAAGAAAATTTAAATTATTAACAACTAATTCACTATTGTGTTTAATTTTCACCATATTGTGAGGTGACAGTATGTGGTTAGTGAGGAGCTGCGAGTCAGAAGAGTCAAGTGGAATCAAGGGAGAGACCTCAAAGCTTTTCACGTCTGACCAAACACCAGGAACAACTGGATTTTAGGACAATTCTTACCTTGAATACATGGAAAGCCTCAAACTGGATATTCCTGCTCTTGTCCCGTAGCATGTTCATCATGAGTTTGAGGTTCTCAGGGTTGCTGATGTATCTTGTCATCACTGTGAAGTTGTGTCTGTCCAGCAGAAGCTCTCCCAGCAACTGAACAATAAACAATTTCGATAGGATGATCAAATTATGGAATGATGGTAGGGTATCAGTAAGTGGATGGTAGGGCATCAATAGGGGGATGACAGGGTGTCAGTAGGGGGGGTGGTAGGCTGACAGTAGAGGGATGATAGGGTATGAGTAGATGGATGATAGGGTGTGAGTAGGGTGTGAGTAGGGGGATGGAAGGCTGTCAGATGTTTCCAAGTATCAACAGGGGTGTTGATTACATATACTGTAACAGAATATGGTTTCAATAAATATGATAGTGACTCTTGATCAGGATGTGTTTTTAAAGTATAGTAAAGCATACTGTATGTATGACTTACCTTAAGAGACTGCCGTCTCGTTACATAGTTATCAGAGTTCAGAAGTTTCTTATATTTTTCAAAAAAGGTGTCATAATGCTTGTCGAGGAATTCTGCAATCATGATCTTGTGTCTTGTAAGGAGTTCCTAAAACAACAGTTTGAGTATTAAATGTGTTGTGTGCTTTGGTTACTGCACTTAAGAAATAAAAACACATTAGCATTATTTTTTGATATGCATTTATTCTTAATTCAATTAGATTCAGTGGTCTCATTTACAGCTCTTGAATATGTTAAGGCCTGGTTCTACCTCATTTTTAAGAAATACGTGTTTAATTCCAGTTGTTGAATAACTTATCCGATTTGGATGAAAATTGGTATATGGCTTACACTTTAGCTGAAGGTGAGCCTTAATGTAAAATTTTGACTTAAGCCTGATCATGTGACTAATTAAAGCGTGTCAAGGATCTCAAATTGTTTTAAAAATGCAGTGGCGAGTTTCAATGGTCAAAACAAACTTCTACATCAAATGGACTTCATTTTATAATCTTGAGAAATTGTCGTACTGTCGATACTTGGTTATGACGTATTGCTAAGGAGATATGTGGATAAACAGGTCACGTCACCATAGGATCCACATAAAATCCCCTCAATTTCTCCCTCCAGTAGGATCAGAATCATAATTAACAAGGTAATTAACAAGGTTTTGTGTTTTATTTTTCCTACAACTTAAACTCGGCACCGCATAAATTTTTGATTCGTTTTTGCTATAATGACACCATATATGTCACGTGACATTATTAATATTATCAACAAACAATTAAGGACTGAGATATCGGTAGTCTTGAGGACTACTGTTAAAAAATACCGAATTCGTGCAAAGTACGACATAAAACTTTATATTCTTTGCAGGGGGTCTCTTCACATTAGAAATCCCAGGCCTTGACATACTTGAGCTGTTTTGAGCTTTATTCACTATTTCCCTAACATCTACTTCTCCACAACTGTTTAGGAAATTAAAGTTAACAGCAGGTTTTCATGTGTCTGTCCTCTTATTGATGATAAATTGCATCATCACATTGTCAAGGTAGTCTGGATCCACAAGGTGTAGCCGATCTGCATACTACTGTGACAATGTGATGACGAAATTTATGACAGCAGGTTTTTGTGTCTGTCTTCTTATTGACGATAAATTGCGTCATCACATTGTCAAGGTAGTCTGGATCCACAAGGTGTAGCCAATGATGAAATTTATTGTTAATAAGAGGACAGACAACATACAGTAAAAATCTGTCATCAGTTTGTTTTTTATATTACAAAACCAAAGAGAAAACAGTAAAAAGTTTCATCTTTGAGCAATTGAAATGAATGGAAAAAAATGTGCACTTGATGACAACATTTATCCATGTGGTTGCTTACTGATGATATAAAGTAACTGATCAGTGTGGGGAAAGTTTGCAAGTTATTGTAAAATAGAAGATGACCCAATCCTCTAAATTAATTACCTTGAAGGTAGAAAAGGCATCAGATGCAATGTCAAATGTTGATACTTCCACAAAGACAAAAAACTTGTAGAAACGCTCATCGTTCAGAATAGTCCTGGCCAGGCTTTCATGTCGGATACATTCCCTCAGCATCACTCCACAGTTCAGGGCAATTTCTGGCTTTTCATACCTGATAAGCAATGGAATGTTAGAAAGCATAACTATGTTGCATAAAATGTGAAGTTAAATGGAGGACTTCAGAGCTAAAAATATAAGTAAGAGCTGGTTGCAATGATGACCAAAATAAACAGGCTGTGCTTGTGTAGCAGTGGAACTACCTGGTCAATCACCAAAGTAACCCAGGTTTGAGCAAGGATTTTTAAAACTCGTCAACAAAGGAGTTGGTATTGGGAACCAGGGCAAGCACATGCTGACGCATTACAAGCCTATGTAGGAGGGTAACCATAGCAACTGCGTAACAGTTCACCACTGGTCCCATCACACTGTTTATCAGTGGAATATATCCTCACCTACATAGTAGTTTCCATTTAGTGAACAACAAAATTAAAGTAATTAAAGGAGACATTAGACTAACGGACAGACTTGTGGTCCCAATGAGGTCAGTCCTGGTTGGTACATTAAAGAGGCTGGCTACTATAGAATGTTCGACTTGAGCCCATGGTGAGCCCCCACACAGAAACCACCGAACAAATATAAAATTTTATTGAAGAACTATGTCCATTTGGAACTTCATCGATAATTTGCACAACTAGCAGGGGACACAATTTGCAATAATGTTTGACAGTTTCAAGTGTTTTTCTGTTTCAAAAAGAACGTTTTGAACAGGTACACAAGCCGACTTTGTCAAGTTTTGAAGCAGGAATTTTTCTTTCAAGGTATGTTTTTTGTGGGCGGTTTTGGGAGTCGTAGGGGCCAAAGGGTTAACATCTTGAAAATGCGCTTGTGACACTAAATTTGGGTTAAAAAAAACCCTGGTTTAAAAATATTTTTATGGTTATTTTCTGTGCTAGTCTTCAGCCTCCTTTTCAGCATCCTAGCTTATTATAATCATGTACACCAATACTGAAAAATTCTTACCCTTCAATCATATTAAATAATATATCTGACTTTGAAAAGACGTACTCCACAGTTGGTGACCTGGTTCCTATCTGACGCCTCAGGATGATGTTGAAGATCTGGGCTGCATCTTTTTTTGACTGTTATAGTGATTTTACTTTGTTAAAACACACTATTTGAGGGTGGGCTGGTTAAATAATCATACAGTTGCAACTAAAATCAGACGTCCTTTGAAGTGCCACAAAAATAACCGACGTCACGCTTCCATGATTCTGACCCGACGCTACCATTTAATAGTTGCGTGATGTACAAACATGATCTTTGGTCTCTTCATGATTCATAATGAAGGATTCGAAAAATATGTTTAGCAAGAGAGACAGGAATTTTACTAATGAGACTCCATTTAGTGAAGTTCTAAGAAGTGGTATTTTTGATTCAATAGTGAAGAAAGCAGGAGATAATATATCTGGATCCTTTGTTGGAAGATAATGTTTGTATATCACGTGTGTATTTTATGGTAGCATCGTGCCGGAATCATGGAAGAGTGATCGGTTATTTTTGTGGCAGGACGTCTGACTTTAGTAGTATATCCAAGAAGCATGTAATTGTCTTTCATCCTCAGTGATCAATCCACAACTGGGAAGCAACAACTTTTTGCCTGTACTCTATGGGTGGCATGGGTGGTGTTGTGGTTTGTCCGCTCACCTCTCACCGCTACAGCCCGAGTTCAAGCCCCAGCTTGGACAGTCATATGTATTTATTGACTGAGTTAGGTCGGGCCGGACGGGAAAATATTTGGCTCTAGGTCATGCTGTACGGAACGAGCGCAGCGAGATAATTGAAAATTGAAAATTTCAAATTGATAATTGAAAATTTCTTCTCGCATTTAGCGAGTTAACTTGTGGGAATTTCGAACCCTGCATATGACCCAATTTTTATCGTAAAAAGGCTGAAGGATCGTGCAAAATTTAATTGAAATAGCATGCACGCAACCGAGCAGGGCCGGACGGGTTTGTACGGCCTACTTACGTCAGCCCGTCCGGCCCCCATCATGTGACTTTCTCCAATGGTTTTATTAGAGCGCGTGCACAGGGCCGTACGGGTCATATGATAAATAAGCATATTATCATATGAACCAATTTTTATTGTTAAAAAGGCTAAAGAATCTTGTTAAACTTAAATCAAAATAGCGCTATTGCAACCAAACAGGGCCAGACAACCTGTCCAGCCCCTATCACATGAATTTCTCCAATGGTTTTATTAGAGCGCATGCACAGGGCCATACAGGTCAGATGATATTACTTATCATATTACCTGTATTTTCCCCGGGCGCGAGCTCTTAAGAAACCTTTGGAGAAAATGACGTAAGCAGGGCCATACAGCTTTTTCGAGTACAGCCCTCCTCGGTTGCACGCGCGCTATCTTGATCAGGATCCTTCAGCCTGTTTTTACAATAAAATTGGGTCATATGATAAAATGCTTATTGACTGAGTTAGGTCGGGCCGTACGGGAAGATATTTGGCTCTTGGTCATTTGTACGGACCTCGCTGCGCTCGTTCCGTACGGCATCACCTCTAGCAAAATATTTTCCCGTACAGCCCTCTGACTAAGTCAATAAGTACATATTATTTACCTCATTTCAGTGATGCATAGAGTGGCTAAAAGTACACTGTTGAATAGTTGACAACACTGAAATGTATCTGTGGTGGTTGTAATTTTCAAATGAATACTTACTTCAAAATCAAGCTTGACTAGATGTTCTTGTATCTTTGGGAAAAGATCACTATTGTAGAACTCTTGGGCAAGTTGGGCAACTAACTCAGTCTGAGGTTCTTGATCTAGAGTTCAAAGAACATTTTCAATCTGCTATATAGTACCAACATCTTTTTGAAATTAATTTCTATTTATTTTTTCAGGGAAAATCGTACCTCCTGATCCTTGTAAAATGTTCTTCATGGCAGCAAACTGCTTGGAAACTTCCTCTAATGCCTTAAAGAAAAATAAGACACAGTTTATTCTATATCCTATGAGAATACCTTGGCCTTCTGTCCATATTTATTCCTATAGCAAGCCCTCAATCGAAATACAATGTACCATGTTATCCTGCTATATCCCCAGGAATTCCACAAGAGCTCACAAAATTCAAGTGCTGGGATGGACAGATGCAAACTTCCTTTTTTAAGGATGATTGCGGGCAAATTTGTGTTGTCATTTTTATGAAACTTTGCATGCACGTACCTTAACATATTGGAGTTAAAAAACGAACTAAAAAATAGGGGTCACCGTCTTCATTTTTGAGCTACAGCTCATAGAACATTGACTATTTTGAAGGAGTTAGCACCTGTTTTATCATTACACATGGTCTCAAAATAAAACAAAAAAATGAAAACTAGGTTCCAATTTGACATAACTTTTTCTGAAGTTGAGAATAGCTCTAACATAAAGAAAAGAAAAAAATGATCAAAAATGATTCTGCTCAAGAATTATGAAGATTTGAAGTCGCACATCAACGTAAAATTCTGTGAGTTTCGGTCTTGGAAGGGGTGTAATTTTTATGAAGAAATAACAATAACTTTTGTCAACTTTTTCATTTTGCATATAATGTAGATCTTTAAAGTAGCTTGCTTTTAAGACAAAGAAAAAATGGGGACACCGTTCTTGTTTCAGAGATATAGGTGTTTGAAGAAGCGAAAATGGTCCTTTCTTAATGTTTTGCTGATGAAAACATTCCCTCTGAATGATGTCATAAAGACTAGTGCACACGTAAATTTCATGCATAGAAAGCTAAGAAAGCATGTGCGCAAGCAATGCCTGCGAACGTCCTTAAGGGTAAGATTAGGCCAAAGCAAAACACAAGTGTGGTTCCTGTTTAGTGGGGAAAAAATTTGGGTTGGTAGGTTGCTTTTTAATTTTTTTATATGCATTTTTTGGGGGGGGTTGGCAAATAGTGGAAAGAAAATTAGGGTTGGGCACTAGTAATAAAATGACATTCATGTTTTGGAATGTTTCCCCAAACTGATTGATTTGTATCAGCTGCTAGGGAACCAGAACATTTTGGCTTCAAATCCAGCAGGAAACTTGGGAATGATTTTTTTCCAAGATAAAAAGAAGTGTACTTAAAATGTTTAATCCATAAGAACCTTGTACTTGATTTCTGTTGTTGATAATATCATTAACTCACTGACCTTTTCAGCTTTCTTGCCCCCAGGGGACTCTTTTTCCAGGACAGTCAGAGCATCCATGGTAATTTTGACTAACTCTTGGGGACTCTTCTTAGAGGAGCCAAATAGAGGCATGATGGCAACGTAACTGGAGTCAGATCTTAAGATCTGAAATGAAATTGGTTGTCCTTTTTAATTTAGTTTCTAATTTCAGGCACCATCAAGATTTGACTTTCGATGGAAAGAGAGTATCCCAGTATACACCTAACTGAAAAATTGTTGTTATTGGGTTAAAAAGGTTGAATTATCAAAGCCAAGAACGAAGGGTGTTCTGGGTAGGTGATATTCTAGTCAGTTGGAGAGTGTTGACTGAAGGGTGTTCTGGGTAGGTGATATTCTAGTCATTTGGAGAGTGCTTGTAGATACATATATGCAAAGTGACAAAATGCTTTGTTTGGTAACTTGAATTAATTTCAAGAGCTGCAATATTCAATATGCATAATATTAGCCTCATTAACTTTTTACCCAGAATACCTTTTGGTCTTAGCTTTGCTGAATCAACCTTTTAACAACATGACAATGGTGTTTCAACAAGTAACTACTGTAGACCAACCATAATCCAAAAGGTGCATTGAAATGAGGCTTATTTCAGGAATAAAGCTTTGTTTACAACTTAAGCTTTTCTTTAATGCAGCTTCTGGATAAGGTCTATAGCATTTCAAGTCTATCAGTAGTTATATCAAATGGTTGAAACATGTCAAATCTATATATTTCCATAATCCTTGTTAGCCAGCTTTCTTTTGTAGATTTGAGAATATAACCTTACAAATATAAATCTCACATGACAGAACAGAAAAATAACAGAGCCAATCTTAAAATCTTAAACTTCAACTTGAAGCAATAATCCATTTTTTAAGCATTTCATTTGTTTCCATTGCTCCTAACTCGTGACAAAATCCTGTTGAATAAAAATCAACCATACTTAATATTCACAGAAATATGAGATTTTTTTTCGATCAAAAGATCACCAAGGCTTTCTTTCTTAAAGTCACATTAATGATTAAATTTTGGTTGTATTTGATGTAATATCTATTTGACCTAAAACAGCATATTTACAAAATACTGAGCTTATATGTTAAGCCCTTATAAAAAATGGCAGAAATGGTTTTTCTGCCTAGCTGTCATCTCCCACACTAATTCAATTACATAGATCTTTGCGTATTACAAAGTGGGTTAATGCACTAGTCAGTGGACATATATGTGGTGCGTGCTACACATGAGCATGCAAGTTCTTCTGGACCCTTTTTAGCCGCTCCATTGAACGGCTTGTCGCAGGCCAAAAAGGGTCCAGAAGAACTTGCATGCTCATGTGTAGCACACACCACATATATGTGCTGTGACCTGGTCGCTAAGCAGTAAACATATTAAAAAGAATTGCATAATGGAAGAGCTACGCATCGCATAGGAAGGAAAATATGTCTGAAGGTGTGAAGCTGGATTAGCGATATAAAGAAATAGGTGAAAGAATTACATAAACACAAGAAACAATGGTAAAGGTTTATCTGTAAGAAGAAGAATTAATTGGAGGCCTAAATAATGACCATTTCTCATTAGATGATGCTACGCGACAAGCCATTTGACGGAAGCGGGTCTGGGACTGGACTATGGAAGCCCCTGACAACCTGAGAAATACAGGACATTTATGATGGTGATATACACAGGGTATTGGATAGAGATTACATCACCTATTAGGCCACAAATAAGAGAGTTAGAATGAGGAAATGCTGCCTTGGGCAAGGAATGGCCGGGCATTTGTATGTCATTAGAATTTTTTTCAAATCTAGTCCCCTGCTAATTCCGGAGCAGGCAATTCAACTCACTAGTGCATGGCCAGTTGAAAGAAAAGCAACATCAAAACACTAATGTATTGCGACTAAATAGGTTTACAGGGATAAGCTTAAGTAGTACAAACCCAACATAAATCACTGGCACAAATCGATCTCACATGTACAAACAACACACAGGCTGGATAATGATTACCAAAACCACATCCAAAACAAGTAGTAGAGTCAAGAAAGCAAGGCTCCAATCTTTTATCACTTTACAACTGTTAGAAACTCGAGATTCTCTTGCAGAATGATAAAATGTGAACTCTTAAGCTTAACCACTCGATCTCGATTAATATAATCCTCATCACACCGGATTAAAGAATTTTCTAACATTTATGGTTGCATTAATAAATCAACATCTGAATATCCGATTTTTCTGAGAAGTAGGAAGGAAAGCTTCCAAGTTTTTTTGGATATGTTTAAATTTTGAATGAATCCACGCCTTTCAACGAGATAGAATACAAACAGGGTGATGTCCCAGTGCATCTAACGTCTGAACCAACCCATCTTTATCGACTGAATGACCAGGTTTGGTCCGATTTTTGAGCCGTTTTTTCAAGCCTACCTTCTTTCGTAAGAGTCCCAGTGAGCTTTTTAGGTCTTTTTGGCTGCCTTTGAGTGTTAGAAGGACGGTAATATGGGGTTAAAGTTGGTAGATTTGAATATTTCTAAAGTCATGCACGCCTTGCAGGAAGCTAACTCAACTCTAAACACCAGTCCAACTCACCGCGGTCAATCGAAGCCGAGCGGGACTAGTAAGAGGGAAAGCAAATAAAAAATAAAATGAACGAGAAAATTAAAAAACGAAAATTGAAAAAGACGTCTCAAATAAAATAGGTAAAATAGAAATAATTATGGCCCTCATTTTGCAATTTTTATTAACTAGTTTTTCATTTATTTCCTTTGTTTACAGCAAGGTCTGACCTTCAGCTTGTATTGGGTTTCTGCATAAGGGACCAGTAATTATTTACTGGGGGGGGGGGATGTTGTGGAGGAGAAATGGTTTTTATCCCAAATTATTTTTAGACCCCTACTTAATAGCACCCATGTTTTTAGGTACCCCCTTCAATCATGTTAAAAGATTTAAGGCCCCCCTTTCTTACACAATAATAGATGTTGTGTTGATGTACCTACTATTTGAACATTAAATCTGTCAAAATGCTGATGAAATAGCAGTTATTACGGCTGATGTAAATGAGATGTAAATGAGATAAAAAGCATTGTATTGACCCGATAGCCTCGCTTGGATGACTCCAAAACAAAAGAAATATTGTATTGCGGGCTCAGCTGTAATAACAGCTATTGTTTTAGTATTACACAATTTAGGACTTTGTGTAAAGTTGAATCAAAATCAGGTCCTTTAATACTCAAGCATCATGCTACTCAGTAGATGCCACTTGAAAGAATCTTAAGTCCCCAAGGTAATCTTTTGACATTTTAAGGCCCCCAATTTCTCCACCCCACCCCCTCCAACTTAAATAATGACTGGTCCCTAAGGGATTGGTCATTAAGTATAGGGGTGGGCTGGCAAAATCAGATAACTGGAAGACTATTTTTTTGTGACCCACCCTCATTTAATAAAAAAATACCCACCCTGATTTTCAAGGGTAAAAAAAATAAAAAAACCCTCCAAGTTGCCTCATTTCTCAGATGGCCCACCCCTTTTAAGGAGCTCAAAAACAAGTCCCTAAGAAGTAGTTCTTCCAATTCACATCATTGAGTCACAGGATACAAAACTACCACTGTACACAGGATAATTGTGGTTGAAACTTCATGCACTTGAAGACATTCAGTGTATACATTGCTGTGTGGAATGTGAGACACTTCTTGGTGCCTGAAAACAAGTTTAACTGATGAGAGAAATAGCAAAATGTGTTTTGAGGTACCTAGAAATGTCTTGCATACTGCATAGCAACATGCAAATATAGCTGTCTTAGAAATTTCTAAGGATAGCACCAAACTGCATGGTTAACCTGAGCCTGCAATAAGCCCATCCAGGCAGATTTACTTACAGATATTCTAGTATAGCTCAAAATTAAGCATATTTTAATATGACACTGCCCCTTTACCTATTGTCTGCCATCCATCTTGTTTGTACACTTCAACACAGTGCCTTAAATAATCTTTTTAACAGTATTTGAATGAAGAAATGATTCAATGTCTTTGATTGCTTCTGTAGTCTTCCTTAATGCATTATTTATAGAAATCATCTCCTTCCCTTGCCAATCTTGGTTCTCCTTACAACTACCGGTACTTAATTCTTGAACATTATGATTTGGGTTCATTAAGATTTGGTTTAGTGATCCATTGTCTAAGATATCTGTCAAAGTTAAGGCTCAGTGCCTTGGTAATGCAGGGCAAGATTTCATTCAAGTGAGCAGGGCTTTCTGTCAGTCAACACATTTTGGGGTCCACATGGACTCCTGACTGAATAGGAGTCTCTCGACTAAAAAAACGTGAGTGCCAGGACATAGAGCTGTTCAAACTACGTTTCAAAAACATTTATGCATGCCTTTATCCTGGGTCAGTGGTTCCTACATTTGAGGAGCAAAGCAACTCTCAGACAAGCCCCTCTGGATCCAGGGTAGCATACCTTAGGACAAAACTGTTTTCATTTGAGGAGTCATTGTCTATTGGTTTTTTTTTTGCATATAAGATACAGAATCCTAGTAGTAAGATTCACTTAAGGAGATCATGATCCAGGAATCAAAATGACAATAGCTTTCATACACAAGTCAATGTATTACCAAGTGGATTGGTAATGTACAAGGATACAGTTAAATCTTCTTAATTTACTGATTTCCAAATCCACCACCCTGCAGCAAACAAACATTGTTAGTAAACTCTTATAAGCATGATATAAATGAGAAAAAAAGCACCATTATGTTAATTTAAGTTTCCCTGTTTTTAGCAACCTTTGTTGATGCTGATCATAGAGTGTATCTTTGTAGAATGATTGCCTTTGTTGAGGAGATGAATTCACCCAGTCTCCCCACTCACAAGCTAGTTTGATATACCTGTGCCACAGATAAAGGGGAATTTCATTAAGATTAACTAAACAGTGAACAGTAAATGGAAATGGTTTGTAGCAGGGAAGTTGGGGGAAGTAGAGGCCAGATATGAAGTGTTTGGGAGGATAGGCCGACCAGATGGAAAGTGTAGGGAGAAGGGGCTCAAAAGGGAAAGGCTAGGAAGCTTTGGAATGAGGGAGGATGTAGAACTGAGGGCTGAGCATCACAAGTATTGCAGGGAGAGTCTGATTGGAAAGGTGGAGGAGGGATGCTATAGATGCATTTTTCAGAATTAATTACCTTTCAAGACCACACATGTTCTGGCCCCGGACTTGCATCGATTGTCCATTAGGCAAGATAACATTGAAAATCAATCCTTTTTCTAGAACCCCTTTTGGTTTGAGTAACTGTGAATTGTTCTTTGGGCTATACCTCACATTGAGTATTGTCCTGTCTGCAAAGGTTACATGCAGATGCCCATTGGAATAAGCAACAAATCTTCCTACATCAGGGATGGCAGCTGTTTCTGAAATCTGAAGTGGAGTTGTCTCTGAGAGTACATCTGGTACATCCATAACCTGTTACAATGAAGATTCATTTGGCACATGAATTCCAGGGAGAAAACAGTTGAGGTGGTTGTACTGGCAAATTTACGGTCATTTAAGAACCCTCTCAAACTAAGGAGAAGGAACCCAGTCATCTCTATTTTGTGAATTGAAAATTTGTTTTCAGATATTTATAAACTTAGCCCCTGTTTTGGTTCTTTGAAATTCCACCATTTTACTGGAAATGAGCCCTTCTGGCAGAGCAAGGAGTGTGGGAGGTTGTTAAAGAGAAAGCCTAACACTGAAATATTGTGATTAGGAGACCACTGTCATATTTCCAAACTTCATAATGGCAGCAAGACGGGAAGAGTGGAAATGACCGAAAAATTGGCCAGTGCAAATTTACTTCAGGTGTTACCAATAGATCCAAGACTTCAAATGTAGTTTTCAAGACTTCATTCAAAATCTTGGCACCAATTACAAACAAGACTCTGGCAATTCAAATATTTTCAAGCTGATAGTTGATGATGGTTAGAGAATGATGGAATTCATGTAATGATGAAATCATGGTCAGGGGTGATCATGCTCTTCAAATGGTTAAGCCATACTAGTACATCTTATGGTATGAGCCTTTTATTAGTAATGTACCAATCAGAAATCAATATTGGTGTGCACCACCCTAACCAGCAGACTTTTTATTTGCCAGCTGCCTGGTAATTGCTTCAACCTTTTTCTGGGAAAAATCATAGACTGTTGGTAATTGGTAAGACAAAGGAGTTTTTCAATCATTATTTTATCCAGGAACATCCAGTTTAGCCATAGGCTAGTTTAAATGGAGTCCTGTGTCCACGTTTGAATTGGAATTTAGAGTTAATTTTTACAGAGGGAGGAAAACTGGAGTACCTGGAGAAAAACCCTCAAAGCACAGGAGAGAACCAACAAACAAACTCGAGAAACCAAGCTCAGTGGGGCTCAAACCCGGGTTGCATTGGCGAGAGGCAAGCGCTCACACCGCTACGCCACCCATGCTTCCCAGAGTTTGCAGAGTTCCCAGAGTTTGCAAAAGCATTTGTGATCATGGTTGGTAAATGTTTGCAAACAAAGTTTCATTAGTGCAAATAATGATAAAATTAAATGACTTTTAACTTTTAGGCTTACTTTGGTTTCCCAGCAACCTGCTGTACTAAGACTGTTGCTGTGGAGATTCACTTGCAACATGAATTCAAACAGTCTTGCTCCTTGTCTTATTAATTTGGCAATGGAATACTTCATCCCTGGTTTGTCAGGGGGTGGTTGGTCAATTGAATACATCTTATCCTAGTGAGAAAACCATATCATGTCAGTGTAATCAGCCTGAGAGCCCCAATGTGACAGCTACATGTACTGTATACTTAATATCAAAATACAGTATTGATCCTTCAATTTGTAGTCACCTCTGAAATGCCAGTGCTGTGGGTAAAGAATCTTCCGCTCAAGTTGTTGGAGAATATGACTGATTCATCCCCTGGATGAATGTCAATTTTCAGCATCTCCTTCTTCCTCTTGTAAACCCTGTATACAAGGAAAAGAGCTGTGTACAATTGGTCATACAGTAATGATGGAGGACTGTTTTGGTTAGAGTGAGATGTGCTGTGCCATTAAAACTTCCATCTTTTGACAAACTGTCAATTTTGGTCTGCCACCCAGTTGAACATAAACAGTAAACACTTTGATCTCAGGAAACACTCTTGAGAGATTTAAATGTAGTGCTGATACATTTAGCTGGGTAGTTAATAGCACTATTAAAAGTTGCCAATACTGGAAGAAGTGTTCACAGTATGATGCATATCAGTTTGTCCGAGATATCAATACACTCACCTGTATAGCACTTTATTTTTCCAAACAGCTTTCAAGTTTGGCTGCCAAAAGACGTCTTCATTTTCTTTTCCATTAAAAACCTGGTGCATATTTTAATTAAACCAAGAATTTGCAAGCATGAGTGTATTTAGAGATGTTAGAGAGAAGTTAATTAGAGAGTGTATTTAGAGATTCAGATGACCTTACAGTCCACTTTGCACTCTGTATCAATCAAGCAAAGCTGAAAATAATGACTATATAGCCTGCGGCAAAAAAAATGGATTAACTGCAAAGGTCCTTCGTAGCCATTTTTAGGATCATCCCATGAAAAAGAAGCATTGCGTGATGACCCTAAGAAAGGCTGTGGAAGAGGCTGCTGCAAATGCAGATCCAGAAACATTTGCTACAACTAGAGAGGGACTGGTAAAATGCATCATTGTCACTTCACAAAGCATCCTTGTTTCCTATTCAATGCTACTTTTATTTATTATTTTTTTTGACTCTTATGGGGGTGACTAGGGGTGATGCATGCCCTAAAGTTGAGGATAGATGCTGGAAGCTGACAATGATGAGAGAAGGTTGGTATAGTAAGCAGACTGGAGACACACATGGCCCTGAAAACATGCATCACCCAATACCTTACGCACACCCATTGAACCAATACATGTAATACCTCTTTTGGAATCCATTTGTGAGCATATGATGCAGGGCATGTAATTGGTAGAGAAACAGGCAGTTCTGTTACATTGGTCATCTTTGACATCTCTTCTGTTGTTGTCTGTACCCTGTCACCAGCCAAAAGAGCCAACCTCAGTGGATACAACCAACACTCCTGACAATCATCAACAGATTGTTCTCCTTTTTGTAACCATGTATAGAAAAGCTGTTTCTTCTTCAACTGCTGGAAACAATTAAACAATGGTTAGGGAGCAGGCCCGTAGGCTGGGGGGGGGGGGGTTCGGGGGTTTGGAAGAACCCCCCTACTCGTTGAAAAGGTCCGTTTTTTGCCTGGTGTATTTTTTGTTAATGCTGTTGAATAGTTTATTTGAATGAAAAAAGCGTGTTCCAAGTTTTTTTTTTTGCTTGGCTGTTTTTTGGCCTCTACTATTAAAGTCCTGGATCTGCCACTGGTCCCGATTGTGCAAAAATGAACCTCCACTTTTGTAAAGCAGCCTACGGGCCTGGGGAGGACTGTTGTCATGAGTGATAAGTGGGGAAGGCAAAGTCATACAGCAGCAGTTAGTCCAGCAGACAATGTACAGCCAATTCCTGGCCAAAAGTTTGTCTAGCCAGGCCATCTATTACTGGAGACACTGGGCCCTCCTTTAGCATAGACACCTCACAAAACGAAATGCAGTTGTCCAAGTAAGGGCAATTGAGACCAGACCCTTCATATGTCCCTCGCAGAGGAGCATATCATTACAGGGAGAGTTGGCTGGGAAATTTTTTACCTGGTCTGCCTGTGGCTGTTCAGAACTGGGTTTCACTTCAGCTAGATAACATGTTGTAAATGTCTTCCTATGGGAACTAAGAACAAGGCTTGCATAACCATCTAGTGACTTGACCAGGATGCTACCACCACTGTTACTGACTACAAAGTCTGGAAGAACTGTTCTTGGCCAGGTACACTGTTTGATCTCTTTGTAACTCACCTATGCTCAAAACATATTTTATTGAATTAAAATGACTAAATAAATAAATAAACATCTTTATTAAAGTGTCTCAGAGTCATTCTAGTGTTCTCGCAGCTAATTGGGGACACTTTTGACTCACACACACTACCACTACATTACATATTCTATGCACACAACTCTCAACTCACATGTTGACTTTTACAGAGGGAGGAAAACCAGAGAACCCGGAGGAAAAACATTGTGGCAAAGGAGAGAACACATCAAACAAACTCAACTCACATATGATCCTGCCCAAGCTGGGGCTTGAATCCGGAACCATAGAGGTGAGAGGCAAGCACTCTCACCGCTACGCCACCCACACCACTTACAGCACAAACTGCAAAAGTTTGACTAAACTAAATTCAATTTCATACTCATTAACAGGCTTTTTGTTGCCCAGTTTCCCAATTCCAACACATATAATCTTACCTTACCCTTATCAAAATAGTTAAGCAAAATGGTTTAAAATTGTTTTTTACTACAAATCTTTAAGAAATAGACGGCGCGAAATCGAGAGGTAGAGATGAAAGCGAAGAAATCGATGTCGGAACCACTTCAGACAATGT
>JAABNW020011236.1:0-11346 GCA_015164035.2 Radianthus crispa
TTTACCTCATTCTGAAGATGGCTAAAGTTAAGCCGAAACATGTCAATTAAAAGTATTATCGTGTTTTTAAAATTAATTGTAGAATTACTATTAAAAACATTTTAAATAATGGAAAATAAAAGATTTATATTGGACTGAAAAAGTGGAATTTCCAGAGTAATCTCCTCAATTATTCCCCATTTTTCTTTTGCGTTTAGATTTGCGACCCCAACGAGCCAGAATTCAGGTTTCACGCAAACACAGAGAACTTAAGCAACCGACGTTTTTGTCAACACGGACGCCAAAAACCGGTGTGAGAACTTTTGAAAATGGTTTTCAATGCATTTTAGCCATCGTTGTCGGCATTATCGTCCTCTAGAACACTTGTGTTCTGGCATAAAAACGTTTGAAAAAGCTTGGTCACTCAAGTGTTTTGACGCGCCCATGTTGACAAAAACGCCAGTAGCTTAAGTTTTCGACTTGTTACCAATTTTTTCTCCCTCGCAAGTGATCGAAAATCAAAGTTATATAAACATTAACTGGATCTATTTTACCTTTATAGAGTTGACCAACCAAAGACAAGTAGTTTTTAAGTATTTGCCAGTTATGTACGCATTCCTTTTAATACAACCTATATTCATAAGGTTTTAATCCAAAATGTAGCGGCTAGAGGGAAAATGAATAATTTATAAGACTGCCAGATGGTATCCCAGCGTGCCATAAAAAAAGAAATGTTTTCATTGACTTTGAATGTGACAAGTACGCTCACGACTGTCTGTCTTATTTTTGAAGCGTCAGTTTTTTCCCCAAAAAGAAAAGAAAATACGAATTTGCAAAACATGCCCCTGATCTATTCAAAGCTCGTTCGATCTGCTTAAGTTCACAGCCTCTGCAGGCGACCTTAGAGTCTCGTATATGGCTTTTGTTTTCAACAAAATATATTTAAAAACTTCTGGCTCTGACTGTTCACATTGAATGGCTTTTACAATATACAAACATTTAAATGAGCCGAACTTCATGACATCACAGATAATACCGCCCAATTATCCATTGTCTGAATGTGTTCTGTTTAAGAGAAATTGGACGTTTGAAACGGGCCTTTCAGCGATTTTCATAATTTATCGTGGAAACCAAGGGCTAAAGGACATATCTAGAATTGACATGGATGAAAAACGCACTGCGCATGCCCAGAAGTTTGTCGTCTTCACAAACAAAACTACAAATGAAAAGCAAAAAGCAAAGACTTTTCCAAATATTTCAAGCATCTAGTATACTGAAAATTTCTTTGGTATACATTAACAAAGGAAAGAAAACACCTAAAGGAATTTATTTTGAAAGTATACAACCTCGTTCCCATGGCCTTCTCTTCTCACTATTTTCAAGATGGCGGACGTCCGAGAGAAGACCCTTTAGCGGCTGGTCACGTTTCACCCAGATTCTGGGAGGTTGGAACCAGGCTTCTCAGTTCGATCCCACCCCAGCACTCGGAAAGAAATTGGTACCCAGTGAAAACAAAAGCGGACTAGTACTTTCTTAGCTGGTTCTAGGTATTCTAGCCCTTACTGTGCTGAACTTAACTAGAAAACTCATCTTCGAACCTAGTAAAATCTACTTTCATACTTTGGAAAGTATAAGCACTTAACTTTTAAGATTTACTAAACGCCGTTCAATCTCCAATGGTTTTATTTTGTAAACACGACGAGTTCCCGAGCGTGCGCAGTGCTGTTTTCACCTTTCACCCGTGTCTCTAGAATTACATTTCGTTCTGTTGTTTCAAGACAAGAAAAACATTTTTCTCGCACCGCTATATTTGTGTTTTCAAGCGAACGTTTAGTTGATAGGATGCATTTTGGGATCGCGAATGTAAAAAAAAAAAAAAATAGAAAAAAAAATTATGAAGTGGTGTTTACTTGTACTCATTTCTAAAAGACACGATTCGATTTTTATTCGATTTTGCGCTTAAGTATAACTTACTAAGGTTACAAACATGCATAGCTAGCTCAGAACTGGCATCGTGCAATTACGAAGTAAATTTTCACAGAAAAATTGCATTAATTCGTTTGGACGTCGGTAAATTTCAGCGTTTACAGGAGGTGCAGTCAGTATAGTGAGGATTCAAGCTCAAAACGGCTTACGGCTTAAGAATCGTAAATTATTTTTTGTTGATCTAAGGCCGGGTAAAAAATCGAACTTCACTTCAGTCGAACGAATTGAAAACAAATTAGGAAAATAAAAGAAGCCTCGGTTTGTGCGGTTTTTCCCCCATCTCAGACCACGTGTCATTCTCTTCAGAAAATAATTGTTTGTTTGCATCAAAATTTGTCTTCTTAAGGGAGTGACGCGTGGTTTGAAATGAGGATAATTCTGGTTATGCTTTTTTTTGTCAAAACTGACATAATATTCAAGGTGAGAGTATTCTCATGAAAAGTTGTAAAACAAATTTAGTTTTTGAATTTTTTTTCAGTTGAAGACGAGATGCTGTTACAGCAGTCAGCAACCATGCAGAAAATCAGTGTCTTCGTATCTGCATATTTATTGGTGGAAATGAGGTTAGTGAATCCCAGGGGCATAGTCAGGTATTAATCATCTATATAAGCCCTTTTACGGTTTAAGAATCATCTTCAGTGCGCATGGGATTTTATCCCGAATTTCCCACCTTCTTTTGTTTCATTAAGAACAATAGAAGGTTAAAATAAAAGGTGAGAAATTCGGGATGCGCACCGAAGACGATTCTTAAACCCTAAAGGGGCTTATAGGAACAGATAGGGGCCCATCCCTGGGAGCCCATTTTCGCACCAAATCCACAGGAATCCCATACGAATGAATTACGTTTTTGTGCCCAGATCAAATTTTTTGGGCCGGGAGAGGGAAGTGAGGTGGGCGCGCATGCAGAAGAAATACCTAAAAAAGAAAGTAAAACAACTAACCACCTGCAACCCACAAACAAACAAACAAACAAACAAAAAATAGAACAAACCAACAGAAAACAAAAATTCTACAAATTAAAACAGGAAAAGCAAAACAAAAAGAAAAAACAAAAAACGCGCAATCACATTCGAATTCTTTTAATGTCCTTTATCAACAGATCCTTTCAAATTGGTTTAACGGTTAGAAATAACTCACACTTGTCTCGATTGAAGGATGGATAGTTTAGGCCGAAAATAAAAGCCTTTCACTATTTATTATTAGAGGACCTTGGAAGTCAGCTAATCGAGATCTTCTTTGATATGCAAAAATCTTCCCACAGTTAGCGGTGAAGTCCTGCTGAGATCCTTACAATGAATCTTTCAAAAAAGAAATTTGTTTAAAAATATAGATATTGAAATTATCTCATTCCTGAATTCCTGTCAATGTCATATAGTCTTTTTTCCTTTGGCTTGTTCTAGCGCAGTGAGTGATAGTGGTCTCCAAGTTTCAGGAATTTTTGGGACAGTTTTTCTTATGAGATCTTTTCGTCCTGGCATTTCTCAGTAATGTCTTCCTCCTCGCTTTTTTTTCCGCTACTGCTGCCCTGGAGAGGAACGTGGCATGATTGACGTGCAGAACATGTTAATCTGCGCTTGTTGCTGCTCTGTCCATTGAAGAGATTTTTGAGGCCTTCACTGAACTCCCCACTCATCAGAAATAAAATCACTGGGTTTATAACATGCTTAAGGTAGTACAGAATAAGAGAGATCAACTCCACATAGCGAAAATAAGAAGAAAGATTTGTGCCGAATTCTGCAATTAGCATGACGGTACCGCGTGGAATATAACAGACTTGAAACACCACCACAAGCACGAGGAGGATTTTGATCGTTTTGGCTTTTTGCTTGCATCTGGCGTTGCGCGCTGAGAACGACATTCTAGATTCAATATTGAGAGCGTCTTCAAGCTCCAGCTGCTCGCCTGCTTTGCTTCCCTCTCTCGTAGACCTCCTGAAAATGTTATTTCCTGAGCGTAAGGTGCGTATAATGTTGACATAGGCATAGGTTTGAAGACATAGCTGTAGTACGATGAAGACAGCGACGAGATAAACCTCGTATATGCGACGATACAGTACGGACCAGTGAGGAGAGCATCTCATTTTTCCGCCTCTTTGACTTTGTTTTGTGGTAAATACGAGCGGAAGACCGCATGCTACGTAGCTGACAGCCCAAATAACCGGTAAAAGTCTCTTTGTTCTTCCTTTCGAGATTCTTGGCTTAAAAGGAGTAACTGTAGCTCGATACCTTTCCCAGGCTATCGTCGAGTGAGTTATCACGGACACTGACACAAAAACATCTTGTAATGGTGCGAGAAAGCGGCATAAAAAGTCCCCAAAGATCCACCCATGATACACTTCCACAATCCTGAACGATCCGCCGATTCCCGTCAGACAAAGATCAGCTATAGATATGTTCAAAAGAAACAGATTACAAGGAGATCGCATCTCTTTCCAGCGAAGAATCGTCGCTATAACTAGTCCATTTCCTATCACGCCCGTTGCTATAATACACGAAAAGAATACGTTGTTCAAGAGTCGATAGGCTTGTGGGCTCAACAAAGAGGTTCCCATATTGGAAAGTCCAGTTTCGTTCAGCTGAGAGCCATTTATCATCGTGAAGTAAAAGCTGGAGTTTGAAGACATGGTTGTAGTACCACTCAAAAACCGCTCTTGTCTGTAATGCTCAATCCCAGAAGGAAGCGACTTTCTATCACCAACAGAATGAATACATCGAAGGTGATAATGGCACGACTTCAACTATATCAGGGTTGATTAGACAGGTCATTTAGCCTAAGCGATATGCAAAGCAGCCACAAGAATGGAGGTACACTATGGACAACTAACTGGGACGATTTATAACCCCTGTTTTTGTTGAACAGTCGAATACGCACAATGAATAATTCACAATGAACCAGTAATAGGGAAATTCACCGTGTGTAGTAATACACTCCTCGTTCAAGGTTCAAAGATATTTTCATACTCGTCCCGTTATTCGATTATACATTGTTAGGACAAGGCAAGTGATAAGGATGTACTTGTCTAACACAAGCCAAACTTGATTTGAGAAAAATTCTTAATGGATTTCTATATTAAGAAGTAAATTGGCTCATGAATAAAATATGGTGACAGGTGAAAATCGAAAAGATTTCTTTTCTCTTTATCTTGAAAAATCAGAGTTATGATAATAAAATAAAAAGCATGACAATTGCAAAAAAATTGGCAAAGAATTTCGGGATTTTTCCAAAACCCGTAAACTGAACATCTTTACGGCAATTATTTGTTTAAGTATAAACAACGCAAAAAATAACCGTTAACTAATTTTACGGTTTTTGGTGCTAATAGTATCCTTCACTAATTCTTTTGTTCGAGACTAAAAATTAACCCTTTTGGCGCCAAAAAATTATTTTGAATGTTACATTTCATCGCCATATTTACTTTGGTGTGCATACTTTGAAATATTTCTCAAAAACAGTTTTCAATCACAATTAACACGAATGTCGAATCTTGTCGAACATGGCGCTCTTCTTACATGTCGACTTCAGTCGCCCCTGGCGCCGAAAGGGTTAATTGTATTTTTTCAGGATTTTTTTCTCAGTATAACTCGGCTAAAGGCTCGTGTGACTGGTGGGATATTCCACGGTATGCCAAATCGAAACCATTGTATAGCTAGTATGTACATAACAAATAGCAGGCTTGGTTGAGGATGTGATTGACGGGTTTTTTCCCTCAATGTTCTCCCCGCCGGTTTTGGTTAATTTATATATGACATTATTCAAGGTGCAATCCGTTTGACCAAAGTGGTTAGGAATCGGGAACAAGTTATGGAATGGCCTGGTTTAGTTTTGGATAACGTCGTACCTTTAATTTTCAAACAAGCTATTAATTTATCCTTATTGTTCTTCCTTTGACCACCTGAATACAAGGTTTTGACTTAGCAAAATTTCTTCGCCCCCCTCCCCCCTTAGAAGGTTTTGGCCAGACAATATTCTTCCGGACCCCCTTCAATTCCTGGATCCGCCCCTGGGTAACGGCTGATTGCAGGGGGCTGATTGTATTTTTGCCCATCAGCACACAGGGATCCCAATATAATTTTGAAAGAGACTGAATGTATGGAGCGATTTATCGTCCTTTTCTTCATCAAGAATACAAGATAATGTCTTTCCTTGTCCTAGATATCTTGTTAAACTACTTTTCGTACTTATAGCTGAATTTTGAATTGTACTAAATAGATGTTGACCGCTGACCGTTGACAGTGGGCGCGACGGGTCAGATTTCTTGCGATGAGAACAAAAGAGCTACCGAAAAGGATTCTGGGAGCATAGGTATGATACGTTATCAGGGTGGAGGCTTTCGAAAAGTCCGCAGGGCAGAACAAGAGAATGCCCTTGGAGATTCGATTTAAAAATGCAAATACCACTATGATATCTCAAGACGTAAACCACTTTTCAAAATCCTTCAATGCTATTATATATTTCTTGACACATATACTCGCTGTAACCCATTCTGATACCCAGACCCCAGCTCTGAATCTAAGTTAATTACGATTTTTTGTCGACCTAATAACACGTCACAGTCAGTCAGAGATAAGTTGGTATAGATGCACGCCCCGCCGATGCTAGATATGCCTTAATTCTATTTGTCCGATATTCATTAGTTCAAAAAAGAGGCTTGTGATAATAGTAAACATGCTTGCAGAGTACTTATCACAAGTAACAAATCAAAGTTATGATCTGGAAAGGCCCGACAGTCAGCTGCACTCCCCCATCAGACCACGTGATTACCTTTTCATCTGTAGGTACCTCTAGTAAATTACACCTACAATACGAAGAATAACCATCATTAGAATACTTTTGAAGTCGAGCTCATTCCTATATACCTCATCGGCTTGGCAGTAATGTTTTCCCATTTCAGATCACATGTCATTCCCTAGGGTTTAATCCTTTTGTTCGACAGTTACGCATCAAAAGATGCATGAATATGGATGCAACTTAAACAAACGATCTTATTCCCAAGGGTGTGGCACGTGGTCTGAAATGGGAAAACATTAGCCCAAGCCGATTAGGTCTATAACCAGTTGGAGTCCGACTAATGACGCATTTTTCTTCATGCGGTCGACATGTTATACTTCATATCATTATTGCATATTACGATAATAACAAACGTACAGGGATTGTGCCCCCAAGAAAGATGTTCACTCCGACGTTCAGATTATTAATCGAAGAAATAATATTTTCTCAAAGGTTGACGGATGTTTAGCAAATTCTTCCTTTGGTTATTGTTTACTCAAACAAAAAAGGTTCAAATAACAGCATCAATTTTCGCCTTAGTTTTCTCAGTTTCCCTCGACAGTCCCCGCTAAGATTTCCCGCCCTTCTTGCGGATGCGATTCATTTTCTAAGATCAGTTTCCCGCTAAGATTTCCCGGCCGCACTGTGCCGATCAAAACCAGATTAATGATTTGAATTAAAAAAAAGATCCCAATAGATTAATCTTCCAACAATAGAACTAAACCTAACCTAACAAAAGCGGAACTGTACTCAGGGAGAAATAAAAATCCAGCTTTCGATTGGCACTGTATTACTGAGATTTCCCGCCCTTTTTTATAGCAGGACGCCTATGCCTGTGGTCAGTTTCCCGCTATGATTTCCCACCCTTTTTTGTATAGAGTACTCAAGTGATGACACCACAAAACCAAAATTTTTGATTTTTTGAAATTTGTTTCCTAAGTCTCATAGAACATCATGTTTTATACCTTCCTTCCAAATTTCAGTGTCCAAGTGTCATTTGCAGGCGAGATATTAGCGCTTTTATGGTCCAGTGACCACATACATTTCTTTGTAAATTTGACTCTCTTCCAAACAGAAGGAACAGAGTCAAATTTAGAAGGATTTGTATGTGGTCACCGGACCATAAAAGCGCTAATATCGCGGCTACAAATGGCACTAGGACACTGAAATTTGGCAAGAAGGTATTGTTCATAATGTTCTTTAACAATTCGTTAACAAATCCCAAAAATTCGAAAAATAACTTTTTTGTGACGTCACACTTGAGTACTCTATTATGTTGGTGTTTTGTATGCTTATGGAGCAAGGATGGATTTTGATTTCACTAAGATGCTGAATTATTTGAATAACAAAAGCACTCGCCTTCGACTGGGCGATGAACAAACACTTAGGAGGAATTATCTTTCCTGCGGACAGCCGCTGTCTCCGATATTGAAGGGTCTGTACAAATCCCCACCTATGCCCCACCCCCAGTTTTTGTTGACTCATGCATAAAGGCAAAGGTCCTTTCAGTCCTTTGATAGATTTCAACTTTTGTCAGAGCTAAACAATATTAAAGAGCTCAAGCTCACACAGCCATGGGTCTAGTTTTAGTAAATGTTCGGTAAGGCTGCTTGCCCACTGAGTGGAAATACCTTAATGTAACTATTGATGTTTTATAATGAGTTAAATGTTTTTCCTTAAAGTTTCAAATGTGAGCCAGTATTTTCCCTATTTTTTTTGCGGTGGGTGTGGGTGTGGGGGGAGGGGGGGTGAAAATGGTATTTAATGCAGTGGGACTGGGTTTCACAAACAAAAAAGCAAAAATGGGAGTGGGATTAAATGGGGGTGGATGATTAATAATTTGATAATGCCGGTAGATGATGATTTGATAATAGTAATATAATAATAATAGCAATAATGGTTTTATTATTTATACATGATAAAATTACAGATTATTCTGGTGTGGTTGGGTGTCTTAAGATTAATTTAAAATCAAATAAATTTTACAACTCTTTACATTATTTTGTATTTACTGATAGATTGATAAAATACCAAAAGAACATTTTTGAACGGGGAAGTAACTTGGGGAGCCATGGGTGGCGAAGATGTGACAGTGCTTGCCTCTCACCTATGCAACCCAGGTTTGAGCCCCACCCTGTCCTATGTGAGAAGAGTTGTTTGTTGGTTCTCTTCTGTGCTTCAAGGGTTTTTCTCCTGGTACTCCAGTTTTCCTCCCTCAACAAAATCAACTACTAAATTCCAATTGGAACTTGGACTCAGGACTCCATTTAAACTAGAATAGCTATGATAAACTTGATGCTCCTGGTAAAATATAGTTGTGTCATTTTTTTAAATTGAGTATTGTTCAAATTACTTAAAACATATTAACCAGAACATTAAAAAAATTACAAGTAAGAAAATCACTGTTTATAAAAATTAAAATGTCAACAAGAATAAAACTAATGCTAGTTTATACACATCATAAGTATTTTCCTGAAATTCTTGTATCCTAAGGGGGGAAGGGAGAGTTGAACTTTGTGCCTCTGTTCTGAATTGTTTGTGGGAATCCCACAATAACACAGCCTGGTGAGAACACCGAAGTTCTAGCTAATTTGTGTTAGTGCAGTTTTTGTATGACTGTGAAATGTTCACGGCATGTACACTGTCACAACAAGGAGTCAGCCTATTAAAAATCTAGAAAACATCATGATCACTGCAAGACACACACTCTTCATACAATATGCAAGAGACACGGCATGGACACTGTCATGGCATGGGCATTGTCACGGCACGGACATGGCACTGCTTAGCCAATCACACCTAGTAAGAAGAAAATCCAGACAATTAAAATCCTAAACAGCATGACACACTCACGACACTACTGTAAATTCACACTCATACAAAATCTGCTCTATAACATATAAGAACCTCCAATTAAGTGAAAACATTACAATAAAACTCTGGAGAGATTAATTGTATTGAGATACACTTCTGGTAAACTGGGGGCCTCTGTTGCAAAAATTTGACAAAGAGTGGATTCAGAATTTTCTTTACCAACAGATGCTGTGAGCATATACAAGTCAGAATATTGGTAAATCCAAATAGTGAGTAACATTAAGATATGTATGATGGAATACTAAGAATGAAGTTTGTTAATATATTTCACACAAACAAAATTAATGTAAATGTCACTATATTGTTAGATGGTTCATGATGTTAGCAAAAACATACTGTAAGTAATTTAAGAAAGGATGGAGAAAACAAGAAAATGAGTAAAGAAGGAAATGAATTGGGGTCTAATGTTTCAAGAGTAAATAATAATAATGATAATGATCTATTCATTCCATTCCATCCTCCAGCTTTTCATTTATTCATCCATTAATCCATAAACTACTTCCACAATTTGTTTGTTTATTCTTTTTTACTTTCATTTCTTACAAAATTAATGTAAATGTCACTATATTGTTAGATGGTTCATGATTGGTTAGCGAAAACATACTGTAAATAATTTAAAAAAGGATGGAGAAAACAAGAAAAAGAAAATGAGCAAAGAAGGAAATCAATTGGGGTCTAATGTTTCAAGAGTAAATAATAATAATGATAATGATCTATTCATTCCATTCCATCCTCCAGCTTTTCATTTATTCATCCATTAATCCATAAACTACTTCCACAATTTGTTTGTTTATTCTTTTTTACTTTCATTTCTTACAAAATTAATGTAAATGTCACTATATTGTTAGATGGTTCATGATTGGTTAGCGAAAACATACTGTAAATAATTTAAAAAAGGATGGAGAAAACAAGAAAAAGAAAATGAGCAAAGAAGGAAATCAATTGGGGTCTAATGTTTCAAGAGTAAATAATAATGATAATGATCTATTCATTCCATTCCATCCTCAAACTTTTCATTTATTCATCCTTTAATCCATTAATTACATCAACAATTCGTTCATTCATTCTTTCTTACTTTAGTTTCCCCAACCACTTGTTTGTCATTCAATCATTCCATTTATCTATTCATCCATTCGGTCATCCTTCCTTCCTTCCTTTTATTTAGTTATTCATTACCTCATCTTGAATTTCATCCATATATTTCTCTGTTATGTACATTGTACCGATTTATTTTTCCTTGCCAACAATATCACTAGACCGGCCACAGACGAATACGTGACCTATGAAGAAGGCAGACAACTGGCTACTAGACTTGGTATGTCTACCTATTTGGAATGCAGTGCTCTGACCCATGAAGGGGTCGATGCAGTTATCCCTACGGCAGTGCGTACATTTGTTCATGAAAACCGTTCCATAAAAAGATTCTTATACCCCGGTGGGGAAACGTTCTACCGTGGAAAAAATAAATCTGAGTCAGCACCACTCAGCATCAGGATCGAAATCGAGCCACCAGCAGGTGAGACTGTCACGCCTATATGATGGCCATGTTAGCGAGGAATGTGAATACCTCCTATGGTTTATATATTATATCCAGTTTCTTAGGCCCAGTTCAAACGTCGAACTTTTGCCGCGTCGAATGCAATTGCCTTAGATGTTGAGCTCTATAAAAGTATTGTATATCAAACTCAATCAATGCTGTCTCCTGATGCTAGGCAAAAGACCTGATGTCTTCAAAAATAG
>JAABNW020011458.1:0-11346 GCA_015164035.2 Radianthus crispa
GTTCTTAATACTTCTTTTGTCCAAGTCGTCAAATACGACCCAAAAGCTTTGGATTTTTAAACAAAACCAGCCTTTTTTTCTTGTCGACATGATTATTCCCCAGTCTAAGTCACACTCTTTGCAATGAACCTGTAGAATGGAAGCAAAAGATATCACAGACGAGAAAAAAACTATCACTTTTCTCTTCTTCACTGCTCCGTTTTACAGGTATTTTAAAAAACCTAAATTAAAGCCGCACGGAAAGAAACAAAGTCGAAAAAACCTTGTCACTACCTTGATTGAAACTCTTACCTTCTGATCATTGAAAAACCGACCGCGAAAGGCTGGAGGTTTTTCTCGCTTTTTCACGATATAAAGCTTATCAATGTGAGGATTGACAACTACGTGGTTGGTCTTCTTATATCGACGGATATCTCGAGAACTGCACACGTATTTCTCACACTTCTTGCACAGGAATGATACATGGTACTCTTCTTCCAGTTGGAACTGCGATTTGAAAGAGGCTTCCATTTCATTTCTTATTTGAAGTTCATCAAGAGCTTGTTTCTGAAGACGAACAATCTGATAGAAAAGGAGTGTCAAAGCAAATAAGATAAATAACAAAAAAATAATTTTTTTTGGTGGCTCCAAGCAAAGGAATAGCCTCAATTTCATTGGGTGTGTAAGTCTGTAAGACTGTGATAATAGAATATTGGCAACCAATCAGCAACCTACAACGGATCCCATGGTCTAATGTAAATAAATCAAATATATCTGATATACTGATAAAATATATATCGTCAATTACCCTCTCCAGGAAGATGCTTTGGTTCATATCCTGCACTTCTTCAAGAGCAGATTCCATCAGCATCTCTCGGTATTCATTGCGCACTTCATGATTTACTCCTCTCCGTCTCGAGTCAGGCATGTACACGTAGTTCCCTTCCTGGGCTCTGATACGACCACGTGACTGTACACTAGATATCTCATTTCCCAACATTCCATAGCGGATGACGTAACTGCAGTCAGAGATGTCGAGTCCTTCTTCAGCAACGGTCGTGGCAATGATGATGTTGACTTCTCCTGACTTGAACTTTCTTATCACTGCTTCTTGCTGTGTTTGGGATAAACCAACTGTGCAAATACAACATTAAAAATGGAATGGGAAAATGAAAAATACTGGAAATGAAAACTGAAAAATGGAACAAGGTTAAAATGGAAATATGTAAAAGAAAAAGAAAAAGAAAAATGAAGAAAAAAAAGTTAAGAAAGACTCTTGCATAAACTTACTTTCACCATCACCACTTCCAACCAAAACGTCAGGTTTCAAGAAATTCAGCTTTTCAGTTTCCTCAATCCATCTCTTTAAAGCAACAGTATAATCCCTCGTACGGGTAAACAAAATACCCTTGGCTTCCATCTCTTCACATTTCTCATGGAATTCAATAATCAACTTTTCTAACCCTTTCAGTAAAGGATTGTCTGGCTTTCCGTTTTCACTGTTATAGTCTTCGATACGCTTCATGGTTTGTTTGTAGAGGTTTTGGAGAAGGGTACAGTTGTCGGTGAACTTAGACTCGTCGAGCTTGTCAAAGTACTCCGTGATGTATTTAATGGCGTCGTCAATTCTTACTGTGTTATTGATGAGTAGGGCTTCATGATACCTGCAAATGAGAATAAATGATCATTGTCATCATCACGATTATCATACGTTGTCAACATCATCGTTAACACACCTACCACCATCATCAGCACCCTTAACATCACACCATTGCTATTGTTATCATCAGCTATCTTTACCAAAGAGTATACGATTCTCTTACTTTCTCAGTTGTTCGGCACATGTAAACTTGGTTCTGTTGTCAGAAATATCGGTACAATTTTGCAGCAATTCGATCCACTGACGGTAGCTCTCCAACTGGCGATCTGTGGGTGGGACCACCTGAGATCTTGGGGTATTTGGTCGTAACGTATTCACGAAAGCCTCTATCTCTGCCATGGTCTATCAAGCAAAAACAGTATAAGGGACTGATCGTTTATTACGTCGCAGAGGAGGGGGGTGTATTTTTTTTCAAAATATCAAAAAAAACATACCCTCTCTCCAAAAATTGATTCTTCAAAAATGGTAGTCTTTAAAATCAAAACGTCTCAGTCTGACCTCTAGCTCAGCTGGTAGAGCATCGGTATACAATTCCGAAGATCGTAGGTTCGAATCCCAACGAGGTCGGAAATTAATTTTTCCGAATATTATATTCCAAGGATCTTCCGCCCGGAATTTAAATCTCGTCCCCAAGGACTACACTTTACCATTACTTCCAATATGTATTTCTAATAACGCCACGCGGTCCACATATTCATGTTTGGAAAAGGTATCCCCCCTCTGCGACGTAATAAACGATCGGCCCCTAACGCCTTTCAAAACACTGACACGCTGATGGGTTAAGGGATATTTAACTATTGTACTACCTTGTTAACCTCGATTTCAAATATGTTTTGCACGTCATGATGTACAGGGGGTACGATCCTTCTCACAGGCACGTGACCAGTGACGTTGTTTATGAGATCATCGATGTTTTCTCGGACAGTGCTAATGCTTGAGGCGTCTAAGTTGGCACACATCTGCAAGATGTATTCCTTGGCCTTATCTATTGTGTTGGATTGACCAACACCAAGGGAAGCGGAAAGACCAATGACCTAAAATTCATTGTGATAGACCTCATTAGCTTTTGCTGAATGTTTTGTAACGTTTCCCATTTCTGACCACGTGTCGTGCTCTTGACAATAAGATTCTTTGTCTGAGTTGTATCCATATCAATGTCTTATCACGCGCGCTTTCTAAAGGCAAAGAAATGATACTTAAAGGAAAGACACGAGGTTGAAATGGGAAAGAGATACGTTTAGGGCTTCTTTGAATTGAAGGAAAGTAAAAAGAAAGAAGGAAGAAGATGGAACTGGAAAACAACAAAGCAGAGAAAACGAAAACGAAAACCAAATAATTAAAAATGCATAAATGGAAGAAAAAGACGGTAGTAAGACAGAGAGAAAACAGTGCGAAAGAAAGTATATGGAAAAAAGCAGCACCTGAGGCAGATCCTTCAAATTTTTCTTGATTTTCGCAACAAGATATTCCTGCATTATTTGGTTGTAAGGGTGATCCTTGTTAGCATGATGACATTCATCAAACACGAGAAGTGATATGTCAGTAATACTGACTGATCTCTCTTCCAGGGCGTTCATTAATATCTGCGCAGTCAACACGACTATGTCATTCTCCTGGAGTAGCTGGTGAAGAGGAATCACGTCTGAGTTGCTTCCCGAGATATCTGATATGCTGTAGTTTGTCAGATACTCCTCGAAACGCGCTTTTTGTTGTAGCACTAAGTTTTGTTTATCCACGACAAAGATCACTTTGGGTCTTGATGCGCTTTTGCAGGCTGTAAATGTATAAGGAAGGCATTATGAGCTATAAAAGGTGAAATTGAGTTTGGCATCTTTTGGAAGGCGAAAAAAATATAATAATTATACGGTGCCTGGGGGAGAAATTTACTGAAATAGGATATGAAGTCATTACGTGATGGTGGTAAACCGGTGTGAAACTGCCTCACCTTTGTCCCGGTGATCTTTGTAAGCATCCAAGTGTCTTTTCGTAATCTCCATAGCAACGAAGGTCTTTCCACTGTTGGTTGGTGCACAGATGATGGTGTTCTTGCCTTCCAGGGCGGGTGCTGCAAGCTCTTTCTGGTAATCACGAAGCTGGAGTTCGCGGCTGAGATTATAATTTCCATCATCCAGGTATACTAGAGATTTGATAGCACAAGGAAAAATACTTAGTTTGGAATCAGGGAGGGAAGGTAGGGGAGGATTTTGTTACTTACCTCGTGCGATAGGTTTTGATAGTTTAGGTTTTGAATGTCCTTCTGAGCTTGAAGCTATTAAAAGACAAATGCAGTCACTAATAGTAAGGTTGACAAATTGAATGGTATACGTTGAAAAATCCTGTTTCAGACTGCCTCATAGTCCGTTTACACGATACTAGACTAATCAGTTACGTTCAAAATTTCAGGTCCGTTCTGCATTTGTACGACTAGTTGTTTGTACAATTCCTGAAAGTTCCTTCTAAAACCTTATGAAACTTTGACAATTCGTTCGGTACCACGTAAAGCAAGCATCACTTTTAAATTCTAAGAATGTTTTAGACACATTTTCAAATATATCGATCTCTGGAGTTTCAGCAGAACTTCACTTCTCGAGTCTGTATATGTCATCACCTAAGGATTTTTGTAAAATTTTGTTTGTTTGCTTATCGGTGGATTAGTAAAACGAGTTACCTTTCGTTGCGACATTCGTATTATCTTCCACAGAACTTGCTTTTTCTGAGTCCGACAAAGCAGGTTTACAACCTCCTGAAAAATATAAAAAGCACACGTGGTCTGAATGACGAAATATTTCATGCCCTCAGTGGATATATTTGATCCATTTATTGGACACTTATTGCCAATATAATCCCTATACCTTGGGGAGTATTGGACGGTTCCTCGGGTGTTACTGTTTCAACTTCTTCGTCAGCTCCTGTAGAGTCATCGTTTTGTTTTAATTCAAAGTTGCAAAGAAACAATGAAAATTAAAAAAATGGGGCAAAATTGGGATGTAAAATTTTAACTCTTGTAGGGGCTTGGGCGTAATGTTCTGCCATTTCAAACCACGTGTCATTTCCCAGAGTACCGTTTCTTTGATTCACGACTGCACGCGAGACGACAAAGGAATATGAATCCAACTCAAACATATAAATGATTTTGTACTCAAGAGAATGACCGATGGTTTGAAATTGGACAACATTACGATCAAATGTCGTAGAGGTCTCTTTTCATCTCGTTTATATTTTCGAGTACTTACTTCCCAGAATGCGTCTAATGGCATTATAATCCTTTTCTTGGAACAGTATATCCAAAGAACAGTTTGGGGGAATGCTCTTTCTTAACAAGAAAACTTGGTGGAGCTTTTTCCTCAGGGTATTGTCCTGGTTGTACAATTTCCAAAGCTCTTCCAGTGCGCTTACTTTGGCCACTCTAAAAGCAAACTTTATCGAATACTTCTTGCTTGTAAGATCATCATTATCTATGTGCTTGGTGTGGACAAAATATACTCCTTTTGGGAAGACCTTGGATTAAAAAAAATGAATACAGATAAAACCAGAGTATGCAGTCATAAGGACAGATAAGTAGAAGCAACTCTGACTATTTTTTCACATACTCTTTGAGCCCAGAAGCCAGGAATCATTAGATGCGCAAGGTGATAGATAAAAGGATATTCACATAGATAAAAGGTATTCTTTTTATTGATGTTGTTCTTCACAGAACAGTCATTTATACCTTCTGGAAATCTTTTCTCAAAGCCTTGGACTCAGCAGACATGCTGTTGCTAAATGAAGATGCGATTTTCTGTTCTAGATCCAATTGTCTGCTTTGTTTGTAATCCAAGATACCCACTGCTAGTCTCACGTCTGGAAAACAAGATGAAAATGGTGCGAGGAAAGGAATGATTAGTGGAAAGGAAAAATTCAGAAAATTGTAGTGAAACTAGTGCACACTTCCAAGTGGATGGAGTTTGGAGTAAAATGAAGATACTGAAAAACATCTGCAAAGACTTTTATCAGACTGATATGAACGAGGTCGGAAATTAATTTTTCCGAATATTATATTCCAAGGGTGTTCGCCCGGAATTCAAACCTCGTCCCCAAGCACTACAACTTACCATTTCTTCCATTTTATCAGACTGAGTCTTACCTACTACTCCTGCGCCAACAACTGCGTAGTTCGCTTCTTCCTTGTCGAGGTTGGCTTTATCATCATTGTTATGCTCTGGACAACATAATTAAGATTCTTTGGTCATGGCAAAAGAGAGGATAACAGAAAAGAAGGTATTGTGATGTTGTTGATAGTTGATAACAAGAATGATGCCGGGTCATGGAATGAATAGCGATGATCATGATTATTATATTAACGGTATTGGTGATAGTAATGAATGATGATGATGATGGTGATAGTGATGATGCTGATGATGAAAATGTTGAAAGTGAAGTTCATCATGACATTCATAAACTTTATGATGTTGAAAGAGATGTTAATTGATGATGGCTGTGATGACAAATATTTATAACATTGATGATGATGATGTTAATGAGGATTGATAACAAGGATGATGTTTTCAGTGTGCCTAGCTATTCACCTTCAAAATCAGCATCCAGCATTACAGCCACATGTCCAAGATCAGCTTTACTCAGAGCTTGTACAAACTGCCCAAAACCCTCCTCATGTTCTTCTAGTTTCTCAATCAGCATTCTCACACCTTTTGAGGTTTGGTAGTTCTTTTCATGGTATGCTATCTGATCTTTCTGCTCTTGAGTCAAGCAGGGAAGGTTGTCAAAGAGATCGGTTGCTATGACATCTTGGAATTGAGGAAGTAATTTCCAGAGTTGGTCGCGTTGATCTTGCCTCATTAGAACGTGTCTTGGAGACTGACCTTCAAGCACTGACCTTGTCAATTGCCCTGAGATAATATTATCAATAAATTGCAATTATTTATGAAATCTTGTGGATTATTTCAGCTGTCCTTTTCACCTCCCATTAAACAACAAACCACACTCTACTTTACTTTACTCGACACCAAGTCAGAGTACTGCATCTGATGCTCCCAATGCACTGCCCCACAACGCATCATGTCACACCTTAGCACACTACACTGCACCGCAATGCAATGCACTGCAGTTACAGTCTGCACAACACCATACTGCAGTGAGCATCACATGCCAAACTACCAAATAAAACAGTCTACGCAACACTCCAGACATCCCACACAAGCGCAGCTTGTTATTAACATCCAGCAACATGGTCAGAACTTACCAGATAATAATGGTGTTATAATCTTTACCTTCTTTCTTGATCATTGCCTTAAGCTCATCCTGGACGTGACCCACTTTCTCAATTACTTTTTTGTGATTTTCTTCAATTTTCTGAACAACTGAAAATCGAATGTTTGAAATATTTGACAAAAATTATAATTGACTATATCACCACCAAAAGAAGTTCACAAGATAATAGAGTACTTACATCTCAAAATGTCATCTCGTATGTCTTCTTCTGTTGCAACAATGCTTTTCAAAATTGGTGTGAGTGTTTCCGATGGCTTTTTCAGGACTAAAACAGAACAATCAATATTAATATTTTGTTTCAAATTTTACAAATACCTAAATGTACATCAGCTTTAAATTGAATTCAGTCATTCACTTCACTTCAAGCATTTTGTCATTTTTGTGATGTATTATGTTAATTATATGTAATTCCATGACATGTATTTCTGCCCACCTCTGCAATCTCCATCCAAGGTATAAATATATACCTACCATCTTCAACTGCTGTGAACTCTGCTTGAGTAGCTCCAAACAACTTCAGGGCATTACAGGTTTTTGTCCATGTTGGTTTAAATGTTGTCTCATCTATTTTGCTGCTGGTATTATGCCCCACCAATTCATTACGCACATCTTTCAGATCTTCTAGCGCACTTTCTTCTGGACTTGAAGGTTTCACAAACTTCAATGATGAATGCAACAATACGCTTGACAGAAGACAAAAGTCCCATCTTTCAGTGTCTCCAGTATCAAACTTTGCCTTTTCATTTCTCTTCAACTTCAGCTTTGTTTCAATAGTATTCATTTCAGTAGCATCGTTGGGTATATTAGTCCAGGGTGCTGGTGGTGGAGTGCCTTTAGCATTCTGATATACCACTGGCCATTGGTTTTTAAAATATCCTCTTAAGCTTTTGTTGCCCACATCATTGATTAAAATTGTTAGGCAGAAGAAATTTTTCCTTGAGTATATCAAAAGAAATAAAAATTAAATTAATTTTGATTATGAACATTATTAGATCTAACCCATGAACATGGACCTTAGCTATAAAATGATTCTGTTTTTCTTTATTTTCATTGTCCTCAGTACAATCCCATTTTTTACCACCACCACCACCATCATTGTCGTCATCCATCATCATCATCGCTTAAGCCTGGCTCTCACTAGCGATGCATGCATGAGCACAATGACATACGCAAGCACAGATATAGTCCTTCAAGGCTGACTGAATGTTTTGTTCTTCTTGAAAAGAAAGGGTTAACTAACCACAGGACAGGCTCTCTGTGCTTATGCATATGTCGTTGTGCAAGAGAGAAGCAAGCTATATCTAATCTTACAGTTTCTATGTCTCTGAATTCATAATAATCAAACATATAACTCATAATAATAATAGCTTCATAAAATGATTATAAGATTTGTACTTACTGCTCTTGGTCTAAATCAAGAAAGCATGGCGGCTGTGCCATTGTAAAAGCCCTGACTTTAATCTCTAGCTACATACAGCATCCAAGATCTGAAAACAATATTTCATATTGTTGATTATTTCATGTGTCCTCCTATGGGGAGAAGGGAACTGTAATGCACCTCTCAATGTCTTGCCCCAGTGGGGGGGTGGGGGGGGGGAGTGTGGGCAATGTTGGGCTATTGAACATAAAACCGTGCCCAACCTGGGACCACTCAATGTCTTTTGACACAAAGTTCTAGCAACCAGAACATTAAATATATCAGTAAGTATATAAATATGATGTCTCCAGGATAGGGCTATTGAAGAAAAGATAAGAAAAATACCAAAGCCCTTGGGTATGCCCACACTCCCCCTGTTGGTGGAAGACATTGATAGGTGCATGAAGGATCCACCCCCAAAAATGAACATATAGCTAGTATCCACACCCACCATCACGCAATCATTCCTTGTTCTCTCTAATATTTGAATGAATAGACCTCATCGGCTTGGAAGTAATGTTTGCCCATTTCAGATCACATGTCATTCCCTAGAGTCTAATCCTTTTGTTCGACAGTTACGCATCAGAAGATGCATGAATATGGATGCAAATTAAACAAAGGATCTTATTCCCAAGAGTGTGACACGTGGTCTGAAATGGAAAACATTAGCCCAAGCCGATTAGGTCTATTCTAAAGTTCCAATAGTTTCATCCCGTAAATAATTTACTAGTAATTTTTCCCTTGAATTAAATAGAGTATCATTGTTTTGTCCCGGCTTCCAAGAAACAGCCGGCCGCATCAACTCATTTCCAAGAATTTTACTTCCTTGCATATAAAATTAATATGTAAATGCTGTTCGCGTGAAATTATATATTTTCACTTTCTGCTTGAAAAAGATACGAAATAATGTATCTTAATGTAAATAGTACTAAGCATTTTCAATAAATTTTATTTCGAACTAGGATCTTTCATTTAACCCAGATTTGATGAAGATTTGAGTAATTTTCGAAATAAAACATAGTCTAGCATTCCCGTTGGATAAATTTTACTATAGTAGAAATACTAATTACTAAAAGCAAGATTGCATCCTTTTTGAATAATATGAAATCGTTACAAATACTTAGAGGCTAAGTAGAGTCTTCAATTTTATAGGCGTTAAAATTTGCAATTTTCTCACCTTCAATGGCTAGCGGGATACGCCTGGCACCTTTGAATCACGTAAACAGTAGAATAAAACCAGCTACAGATCTTTGAAGAAAGCTTCATGTCATACTTTATGAGTCTGTGGAACTACAATAAGATTTCGGGGGATTTTTCAGGGAGGCTAAAAAAAGATGT
Source organism: Radianthus crispa (assembly GCA_015164035.2). Classification (NCBI taxonomy): domain Eukaryota; kingdom Metazoa; phylum Cnidaria; class Anthozoa; order Actiniaria; family Stichodactylidae; genus Radianthus; species Radianthus crispa. The sequence continues at coordinate 9,663 of JAABNW020011458.1, forward strand.
TGAGAGGACGGAAGTGTTCAGATTGAATAGTTGTACACAGGCAGCCCAATTCGAACCCGAGAAAGCCTTGTACTCCATGAGAAGATGAGAGAACATGGTCTCTTTGGTTGAACAAATAGTGTAAATTTCAAGGAGTAAAATTCAAGGCAAAGGCAATTCTTGCATCAGTTTGTACTTTTTTTTAATATCACTGCGATCTACTTATGGCCTTATGGTAAATATGTAGGCGGAAGTGTAGGTAGATAGGGACAGGTAAGTGAATGGTTGGGAGGTATAAGCCCCTTTACGGTTTAAGAATCGCCTTCCACGGAGGATAAGAAAAAAAACCTCTGCTCGCAGGGTATTTGTTCTTGATTAAACAAAAGAAGGTGAGAAATTCGGGATAAAATCGCATGCGCACTGAAGGCGATTCTTAAACCGTAAAGGGGCTATAGGGACACACTGAGATAAACGGGTTGCATGGTAGATAGGAAATAGGTAGGTAGGAGAAGGTATAGTTAGATAGGGTAATTACTATGCGTCACTAACAAGAGAATGAACAGTCTTCTTCGCAGCCGTTTCTTAGTGTCGGGAGGGATTTCAGACCGACACTAAGAACAGCTGCGAAGGAGACTAGAGAATGCGGGAGTGATTTCGGTAAATGGAGAGGTTAGCCGGTCCCGGCCTAAATCATGGACAATTAACCTCTAAATTGTTTTTCCCCGAGCAAAAGTCACCGGCAATAGCAGTTATTACGGCTGTATGTAAATGAGATAACAAGCATTGTATTGACCCGATAGCCTCGCTTGGATGATTCCAAAACAAAAGGAAAACTGAATTGCGGGCTCAGATGTAATAACAGCTATTCATTGGTCAATAAAATGTGAGATCACATGACAAGGTGGATTAGTTTCTCAAGCATGATTTCTTTATTATTGTTCCAAGCTTACAAGTTTTAGTCTCTTTGAGATAAAGTAAAAGTGAAGTATTTCTATTCATTTAACGTCGGTCTTTCATTCAGTCGAAGTTCAACTTCTCTCGGGGAAACCGACGGTGCGCCCTTTACTCCCCCTCCATCAACGAAAAATAGGTAGTCTTGGACTGCATGTGGTTAGTGCATATGGAATACAATTTTGTTAATTTCTTAAACGTCTAGTGTGATTTCCTGATGAATGTTCATTTGTTTAGAATTTGTTCTTCTCCAACTCTGATGATAAAATGGAAATTTTGGCAAAGTTTTCTGATTTACTTAATTTAGAAATTACTTATTGGTATTTACTTGTCATCTGTCAATTGGCTGTCATCTACTCATTGTTCCAAGATTTGATTGGTTTTCAAGCTTTCCGAAAGAGTTGGGATCCGAAATTTCTTTTCCAGGAAGATTTGCGGGCTTCCTGTGGTGTTTGGTGGTTAGTCTGGGCTTCCTGTGGTGTTACGGACACTCGCGCGATGACATAGTGGCTCTAGTGAGGTGGCTATCGCTTCTTCGATGCACTAGCCATAAAAATAAAGAGTAAAATTGCTTCTGATAATGCAACTTTCCTTATCGTGACTAAGGCTGTATTGAACCGACAATCGCGCATTTTAAACATTATTTAGGCCATCTACTTTGAAGAGAGTAACAACTTAAGCCTGGTTTTCACTAGCGACACAAGCATAAGCACAACGACATACGCAAGCGCAGATAGTACTGCGAGGTTGACTG
>JAABNW020011569.1:0-11343 GCA_015164035.2 Radianthus crispa
TCTCATGCACAACCGTTAAACAAAGAAATGATACTCTAGGGAATGACACGTGGTCTGAAATGGGAAAACATTGTAACCGAAAAGGTCTATTATCTTCCGCGAGAGGAAGAGGTTATCAAATTGGTTCAAATATTAGAATCAGAATAATTTGGTTTCTTTTGTTTTCTTTTTTCAGGGAACGGTCATACACAGAACAACAATCTTGTTGGTAAATAGCATACCAATAGAGTGTTCACGGCAGCCTTATTGGTGTCAGAAACAATGCAATATTTTTGCATGACAAGAAAACTCATTTTCCAAGGGAAAAAATTCTTTTGTTTAGCCAACCAACATGGCTGCCACGAACACACTATATGGCTTCGCGCCAGTACTGACTGGGAAAACGATCCCTTAGTCAATACTTTCAATATTGATTCTAAATGTTGTAACTAAATGAGTGGTAAAATATATCTTCATTTGAATGGTGCATCTTTGAGATATCGAGGTTTGGTTTTCATTCTATTAATGGGTACGTTGTCATAGTGAAGGCTTCATTTTTGTGGTAGTTAAACATCTTTTATAAAACATCATTTTCTTCTTCAGGCTTTCAGAAAGGTTAATGTCAACTTGTTTCTTATGATAATCAGTGTTTCAGTAATTATATAATGGTGACAACAAAAACTTAACGCGAAAGCTTCCTTTCTCTGTATCTTGTAGTTATTGTAATATCTACTGTATGCTAGCCAACTTGTTCTTTCTTGCGTGCAAATAAATTTGACTTGACTTGAATTGACTTATTGAGTAAGTAAATAAATTGTGGTTGGCCAAAGTTTTGTCAAGAAAGCTTGTCTCGCGAGAGCTTTTAACAAGCTCTAAAATTATTTTATCACTTCTGTAATAACTGAATTCCCAATAGGCCATATAGCCTCAAAATGCTTAATATTTGTTAAATTGATGCTGATATAGACTCGTCTTAGGGCTTGTACCAAACATTCACACGTTTTGATTTTCCACCTTCAGTTCCAGCAGGTACTATAGGCTGTTGCAGTTTTCCTCAACCGCACGAGGGAATTTTCCATTCTGGTCTGACCATCAGCCATGCAGTAAACGTGGACCGATGTTTGGCGCATTGTACTGCAATGTTATTTTGGAGAGCAATAATAATGAATGGTGTACACTGCGTGTGTACCAAGCGTATAAACTTGTATCAGCAATCCACTAGCAGATCAAGCTATGAATGCCTTTCTCCAAAACTAATCAATGGAATTCCAGCTGGTTTCTTGTTTCACCACTTAAACCCGGTGACGGCCGCCGTTATGTCCTTTCCTAGGAAAGTCACTCTGTATGACACCTTCAACTTTAGAGCTCAACTTGGAGATAGGAAATTTACTGTCTTCTATAACTTTGGTGACGGAAGTGTTGGAAAAACCTGCAAATACTCCAATACATATAGGTAAGATAATTTTTTAATGAATTCTGTAGACATAGTAATTGTATGTACAATATGGTGAAAATAGTTCAATCCATCACGGTCGACCATCATCAAAACCACTTCTTCATCCTCGTCATCATCGTTAATGTTGACACTACTTCTTGACTTCAACAGGTACCGTCACTTAGGAACGTTTGATGTTTCCTTCAACATCTTTCACGACCTTGGAAACGTTACCACTACAGGACTAATATCTGTCAGTGACCCGCTCAACTTTCATTTCACTGTTTGTCCATCCTATGCTGCCTTGAACACCAACATTTCCTGTCACATGACACTAAGTGGTGGAAGTAATGTTACTGTAACCGCTGAATATGGAGACAGTACCATCGAACACAACAAAGCTCCTGGTAAGAAGTGTCAAGCAACTTAGTTACATCAAAACAAGCTGCCTCGCAATGTTGTTTTGGTTTGGAAATGAAGGGTGGTTAAGCGCATTATAGTACAGTGAGACTTCCTTTTCTAATCCCTTCTTTAAATTTTAGGGTATCGATAAAATTAATTTCTATATGTGTTAAACTCTAGACTCTTTCTATCATGAGCTTGGCGAAAATCTAAACGAAGCCACTGAATTACCAGCTGGAAAGGACGCCTTGGTATTGGTCGGATACCCAGTTCAAAACAGCGGAAAGCTCTTGGCCATCGAATGTTCTATTGCTGAGGCAGGACAGATTCGTTTTATGGTAAGTAAGGGTATAGTCAGCAATTATTACTGGAATAAATCGAGTTGTGCATAATATTGTAAATTTTCAAATTGTTCAGGCATGTAGCGAAATGTATACTAAATATTGGGAAACGGGGAAGGAACAGTATTTTAACATACCTTCTTTGTTATTGCTTTTGCTTTCGTTTCGTTTCGCTTTTCTTTTCTTTGTTTGCCTGCTCGTCTGTTTGTTGTTTTTGTTATTATCGATTTTGCTTTTCCTTTCCTTTCCTTTGTTTCTTGTTTATTTGTTGTTGATTGCTAGCTACAGATTATTTCCGCATCGAATCGAACTTCTAAAGGGTGAATGATGCAACTTTGCTGTTTCCCCCGAATCTCTTTTAGATCCTTAGAAAGACTAGCCCTCAAAGTACCACAGTGATCGACCAATCAAATCAAGACCCGAGAAGTATCGGATGTAATAACGGGATGTTGGATTTGGACAACCAGTCTTGTTGCACATCTGGAAAAGACTGTCAGTCATCGCAGAATTTGACGGGTTACAAATATCAGTACATAAAACAAGAGAGTCTATCTGCAAGAATACCATTGAACGTCGACGTTATTGAAGGCGATATAATCGTTTTTCAGCCTTATACGTCTGGGCAGCTGGCCAAGCTGGATAAGAACAGTAGTACCACAACTGCTCTGCGTTTCTCGACTTTGACCAACGTAGCGGAAGGGCAAACATTCACTTTTAGTGGAGAGCCTTTGGCCACAAGAGAAATGTTTGCATTCAGAGCTATAGTTGCTACTAACGTGTTTCTTGAAATCCAACATTCGTACACTAAAGTTGGTAGTTTTCTTGCGAATATCGTTCTCCAGAGCCCTGGCAGTGCCTTGAAGACTACGTTCCAGAAACCCATAGTCGTGCAAGAAAAACTACACGGTGTTAATATCACTATTCCAAGACGTGGGCTTGTCAATCGGACCTCCTTGTTCAATGTTGAAGCATTGGGCACAAATTTAACGACTGTTGTGTCTTTTGGGGATGAGGTGACTCGGACGTTTACAACCATCCAACCGATTCAGTACCAATACACGACAAAGGGCGTGTTTAATGTTATTATACAGATTTACAACATGGTCAGTTTTTACTGGATGGAATGCAAGTATGAGATAATCACGCCAGTAGAATTTCTTTGGATTCATCTATGTGATCAGGGTTTGGTATACCAACCACAAGTCCTCATCAAAACTTTTTTGTCCAGAGGAGATTATGTTAACATTTCAACAACGTTTAGCGACGGGGGTGAAGGCCATTTCATTTCCAACATTTCAGTTATAAATGGTCCATTCGTGAATGAGATCAATCGATCTTTTCCCCATCCTGACGCCTATAATGTAACTGCTTTCGCTACTAATGAACTGAGCAATGAAACAAGAATTTGCACAATCTTTGTGGAGATTCCGATTCAAGGAGTATATCTTTCAAATATGTCCCCCTATATCAATGCTTTACACAACATCAGTTTGTCAGTCGAAACTCAAGGAGGATCAAACTTTACCTACAAGGGAATGATAAACAACAAACCAATAGACATCCGGTGTATCAACAGCAATTGTAGCCAAGCAGAGGTCTTCTTAGCTGCAGGATCATACCCTACTGGAAAAAATACACTGACAGTTTGTGTTTATAACCATGTTTCCTCGTTAATTTGTAAGACGGCGAATTTCAGTGCGTTTTATCCAGTCAATGGCACCTCGCTTCCTCTTCAAAGTGCATATGTAGTGAATCAGACGATAGGAGTGTCTGTTACATTTCAAAACGGTACCGATGTCTCTTGTTACCTAGAGATTCAAGGCCAGCAGGGGATGCTACAACAATGCTATGCTGGATTGGCTATGACAAAGACTGTGACATGCGTTACATCAGGCTTTCTCAAAGTTCTTGCTAACTGCAGCAACAGAATAAGCTTCGAATACAGGGAGTCGAACTTTTATTGCATGTACCCTGTCCTGAGACCAGTCCTGACTTCTAACTCACCACAATCAATTGGTATTGGATCTATCAACTTTACTCTCAGTCACGTTGCTCCTGTTCCTTCCAATGCAACATGTTATATCGACTTCGGAGACAGTGTCCAGACGATCTTTGAAGACTGTGTTCTTCCGATGAACTTCTCTAACAAGTAAGTCAGCATATTATGGATCGAATTGCGCAATGTCGAAGAAAGGAGAACTGAGATCATATCCTTTAAATTTCAGATACCCTGAAGGCGACTTCTTAGTTAACGCATCAGTGTACAACCAACTGACTACAGGCTGGTCTTCAACCTACGTGAAAATCGAGGAACCGGTTGAAATAATTGTCTTGGAGATAGAGCGGTCGCCTTGCGATGCGATGTATGGAAAACCAGGTGGAGGGCCGCTAAAGAACATGTTTCCTGTCGAGTGCCCGATGATATTCAAGATTGTCCGTATGGATGGTACACGGCCTAATGTAGAGTGGAACTTTGGTGATAATCACGTCACATTAACCAACAATACTGTTCGCACTCTAGTTCACACCTGTTCGCAAGAAGGGTGGTACAATTTTACGGTCAGGGCATTTAACAAAATATCATCTTTGTCATCATATCTTATCTACGAGTGCAGACCAAGCATCAAATGCACCATATATGAAGACTCGCCATTCCTGACCTACAAGCCTGCCAACATTACCTTACAAATCGAAAATACAGATTTTCTAACAGCTGCTCTTATAGACTTTGGAGACGGAGAGTTTCAAGTAATTGGTGTCAGCACCAGAAAGAATGACTTCCCGGGATATCCATACAAGGTCATTGAATCTCTGACAGGCAATACCACAGTTACTCATTTGTTTGCCAAGGAGGGAGACTTCAGAGTTGATTGCAATGCAAGTAATGCGGTTTCACATCATGAGTTTATGCAACCCAACGTCATATCTTTACATAAGCCCTGCAAGAAGCCTATAGTACGAATCTTGAGCGTAGGGACATCGGCAAATACAAGTCACGTGAGAAATGAAACGCGGAAAAGTGACGTGATCATTACAACACATAATGTGATCGACTGTATTTTCTCCAGAAAAACGATCTTCACATGGAAGGTGTACTTACACCAGGGATCTGGACTCCCTGATGTACTACTTGATCATCCGTTATGGAAGCTTAACAATTCCAAGTTGGTTATTCCCAAACAAACCCTCCCTGTAGGGATAATTCGCATTGAATTTGTCCTACGAATGGTACATGCACTTGTACAAGGTGTTTTAGGAAGAGCAGATGGCTTCATGTCTGTATTACCTAGCATCCCTAAAGTCTTCATTCTTGGAGGCGTACATCGTAGTGAGGATGTCAATGGACTGAAGATGATCAGTGCTGAATTCATTGACTTTGATGCACCGCTTGGAGCTAGCATCCCAAATGTCAAATGGATGTGGTTGGTAAAGAAAGATAACGAAAGCCTTCCGTTAATAGATATGTCAAATTTGACAAATTTGGAGAGCGTGATACAAGTGGATGGTTGCTTTGGGTACAGTACTGGTTTGCTTCCCTTCTCGTTGTCTTCTTTTGTCTACAACTCAAGCATGATAACCACCAGACAAACATGTCATTTAGAAGTGATTGTCACCAGCGCACGACGAGTAGCAAAATTCCAACAGCAAATAGACTTCTTTCCAGTATTTTCTCTTCCCAAGTTGATTATGGTGTAAGTATACATAAGTATGATTATACAGACCTTCTCTTATAAACAAGAGTTCCCAACCCAATCCAAATCAATGCAATCCTTATACAAATCATGACATGCAATTTTATCTCCTCCCATCGATATAGCAGCACAAGTCCTTACATCAATCAATCATTTAGCGTGGTTTGGAAGTTTCCTTGTTATATTCATATTATAGATGTAAGATCAACTGTATAAAGACGAATCCAGTTGAGGTTTTATCTTATGAGGCCAAGTCACTGAACATGAACTACACTGAACTCAACTTTGAATGGCAGCTATGGAGTGGGGGGAAAATGATCGATCTTGATGGCAAGACTTTATCCAGTCCTCAGTCAAGAAACTTTGTCTTACAAAGTGGAACTCTTGAAGGAGGGAAAAACTACCGGCTGATATTATTTGCTTGGAAAAAAGGTAAGTTTGACCTAAAAAGACCTGGATTTCGTATGAAGATCTTTCTTGCTAAACCGGCTCAAAGAATTTGATCGTTGTTATGATTCATGTGCTCGAAAGAGAGGTCATCCGGCAATCTTGCAAGGCTGGTTATTCAGAATATAGATGGACGTTCGTGCCAAAACAAAATTTAAACCCCTCTACTTTTCCTGAAATTACGTTTCATCGATTTTAATCCAAAAGGTGAGTCGAAGAGAGGCTCAAAAAAGGTCAGTGACTTTGTTTCGATTGGCAGTATCACGCCAGACCGCTTTGTTCACGAAATTAGCATCGATGCTGTGCACCTTTTGGATTAGGTCTATAATCCCATAAGTTGAACTAATGGCCTCGCTTTCGTGTTCTTGCAGACGTTATAAGCCCGTTTACGGTTTAAGAATCGTCTTCAGTGCGCATGCGACTTTATCCCGAATTTCTCACCTTCTTTTGTTTAATCAAGAACAAAAGACGGTTAAAACAAAAAAAGGTGAAAAAATCCGGGATAAAATCGCATGCGCACTGAAGACGACTCTTAAACCGTAAAGGGGCTTATAAAAGTGGTGTATGTAAATATCGAATTTTACTTATCATAAAGGACGAACCATTAACAAAGTGATCCCCCATATCACTTTTCTAATGGTTTGTCCCTAACATTCATGTATTACAGGGCGCGCATGTGTATAAAGAGGTTGTCAATGAGGTCCTGATTGAGAGACACAATAAGACCAACATTTAAAGTAAGAACATCTGGGTACTTTTATGTTTGTTTCAGGGAACGAAAAGAGTAAAGGATTTATTGAGACTCATTTCAAAACTAACGACTTCCCACGTGGAGGAAAGTGCGTTATCAGTCCAAGCATTGGTAATGCAGTCACGACTCCTTTCCGAGTTAAGTGTTCAGGATGGATAGACGATGATCAACCGTTTACTTACCGAATAACTATTGATTCAGAAATCGAAGGATTTCTATACTCTGGTCGTGAATTGAACCAGCCGATCTATCTGCCTTATCGTCATGTGGTGAATTTGAAAGTCTACATTATAGATAGCTATGGAAACTATGAAGTGACGATAGTTAGCCCTCAGGTAATCTTAGTAATTTAAAGGAGCATGGGGCTTGGCTGTTTTAGACCATTTTCCGGTTGCGCAAGCGCGTTCAAACACACTGCAGGTGCATGATGTCGAGACATTATCAGGCTATTTCTTGTCTCTTATTTAGGTTTCTTTTGACCCATGTCAGACGTGTCAGACCGCATATCTATAGACAGGTTTCATTTTCCATCATGTCAGGCATGTTGGAGGGCAGCTAATGCAAAAGAATATTTTTCTTTGGGAAATAGAGGCTTAAGCGAAACCACTCTATTTGGAACACATAAATCCGAGTGCAGTCCCCCGGACCCTTTTTAGCCCCTCCGTTGCATGTTCATCAGCGAAGAGGAGCAGAGTGCTCGATGGGAACTGATCCTTGAAAAGTCTGATCATAATTGTATTCTTGAACTAGATTCACACATTCGCGGACCCCACGGACATCGTGAACGAAGTAGTCAAACCAAACGGGGACCTTCTTAATGAAATCTTGGGTGGAAATTCACAGTCCGCTTCACAACTGCTCAGCTCGATCGCTTCAGTTCTCATTCATGTTGCCAAAGAAGTAGAAAACGATACCGAGAACCTTCAAAGCATAGGAGAGGTTAGTACCAGAAATAAAAGTATTAATACGGAGACGTTAGTATCACTTTTTGGATCGAGCAGGAGTTGCGTGTTCGAGTAATAGTGAAACCCCTTCTTGTTGATTATCTGTGCTTTGTATTTGATCGCTTTAGAAATTAGAGTACTTCATCGATATCGCCACACAGATTCCTTGTCAGCTTCCAGAAGATGTCTTGGCAATCGCCGAGAGTTTGGTAGAGCTAACGGTCGAACCCGATTTATTGAGTTCTGATGTCCTGGTGGGTGTGACAATAAACTTACTTCTTATCTTTGTGTTGCTGAATTTACCTTAACTTTTTTTCATTTCAAACACCTGTTAATTCCTTGAGAATAAGGTTCTTTGTTTGAGTTTGTTTTACACATTTTTGTGTGATTTCTCATGCGCATTTTATACAAAAACATGATACTCTACGGAGAGACACCAGGTCTGAGATAGATTATAACAGGGCTCGTACAGGTCTTGAAAAATAGTGCTGGAATTAAAAACGTCATTTTAAGGGCACTTGAAAGTCCTTGGAAAAAGAAGGTCCTTTAAAATCGTACATACTCCTTGAAATCACGTAAGTTCTGACTATTTATTCAGGTACAAAAGATTTCAACTTAAGAAAAAATACTATTAAAATGAAGCAAATTAAAGTATTGGAAATGACATATGATGTGCGATTTCTACGATCGTCAGTTCCAAAAAAACTTCGTTGAAAACTTTACAAAAAAAGCTCACACAGCAAAGAATACTTATCCAGTATAGCCACGTACGAAAACACGCATACATCGCTAACGAACATTCTTCTTAAGAAGCCTGCACGAACCCTGTTATACGTCCAAGGTAAAGAGGTCTATTTAACGTAGGAAAAGCAAGAGAGCAAAATGTGTCAGTAAAAATGCTGGGCGTATACGCCCTCTCCTAATATGACGTCGTTATGGACTGTTACTTATTAGAAAAAAGTAGGTTTTAAAATTCGGGTGGAAAAATTCGCTTGGTAGGATATTAATATGACATTTCTGGTTCTGCAGGGGAAAACAACTGGTGTATTTGAGAAGATGGTAAATGTTTTACTTGACACCAAAAACCTTGCGACGGTTGAATTGATAGAAATGGCAAGCTCAAACATCTTATCAGGGATCGGTAAGAATTCTATGACGGTACATCATATTTAAATAGACTATCGCAAAAACATGACACCGCAATTTCTGATGAATCGATTTGCATTCACTGGGCTGTATTTTCAGCCTAGTGTGGAATAAACAGTTGTATGATACCTGCTGTCTTCTTGTCGATCATTCAAACGTCGAATTTCACATAAGCCAACATCAAAGAAGAATATTTTCTATGAGTTCGGCTCATGTGAAGCTCGACGTCTTTCCTTTTGGCTACTTATATTTGTTCATTTATTCTCTGACATTAGGAAACACATTGATGAGTAGTTCCATGCACATGACTGAAAGCATATCAACTGATAGTACTGGTTTATCGAAGACAGAGGTAAATAGATTGGCGCACTTAGATTGGCTGTTAACAATAAGTGACACGCCAGTAAAGGATCATATTATCATTTCTCAATCAAAACATATTTCTGTAGGCCTAGTCTATATATTTATGATTCTACTGTTTTGATGATGCACATAATTCCATATTGATTATATAATTTCTGTCTGTTTCTTAGGCAAAGAGAACCTCAGCTTCCTTGTTAAGCTCTGTTGACAAAATATTCAGTCTTCTACGCGGTAATCTGCTTGAGGGGCAAAACTATACCGTAAGTCTAAATACATGCAGTTAAAGTTGCTCAAGGACTAGTCAGGGTTCATTTGTATTTTCCCCGTATTTTCTTCCTTATTTTCTCTATCTGTCTGTCTATCTGCGTGCATATTATTAGCAAACCAGTTTTCTTTCGCTGTAGGTGCTTGACACACCTCACCTAGCTCTTCTGACTGGAGTCAGGTCCATTGAAGATCTAAACACATCGTCTCTTGGAATCAAAGACAGTTCTTTCTTCCTTCCTGACCTGCAGTCTGAACTCGGCATCACTTCTCAGTCTTCAGTCTCTGTGAACGTATGTTCTTTTCCCTTTTTATATATATTCATTCGTTCGTTTGTTCATCCAATTTGTTTACTTATTTTGCTTGTGCTATTTTGATTATTTCTCGTTTAGTTTTGCTTTTCCTCTTTCCCTTTTTCTCTTTCGTAAAATCATGAATTATTTGATTCCGCAGATGTTTTCTTCGAAATCAAACCCATTTATCTGGACCCCGACTTCACAAGATGTGGCTACTGACGTCATCAGCCTCGACTTAGGGACCCAATCAGGAAGGTCTTTGAAAGTCGGGGATTTGGGGCAACGAATACAAATTGCAATCAAAAATCACGATTCCGGCAGCAAAGCATCGACTCTTCAAGTAAATTCCTTACAAGGAAACGATGTTCTGACCCACAGAATAAACGTAACAATGAATGATTCTTCGATTCATGGAGCGGTTCACCCAGTCAAATGCTTTGTGCCCCTGGTACTCACCTTAAGAAGAGATGAATATGACTGCTCCGAGAAGTTTGACTACATGTGGATACTCCCAAGAAACGACACCCCTAGTGAGATTGATCCTTATTCATTCTTTTTATCAAACGTTGAACTCAATCGCACTGCCGCAGGTGTGTATTACACATGCGTGAAACCGATGGTCGAAGGTTACGTTAAGGAGAAGTGTTCAGGATATCTTAACTACACTATATCCTCCTATTCTGGTTCGTGTCGGTACTGGGACAGTGAAGAGGATGTGTGGAAAGGAGAAGGCTGTGAGGTAAGAGCAAAAAAAAATTGCTGTGAGCAAGATGCATTGTGCTGACGGAATAGAAACGTCAGCAGCGTAGTAAGCCCTATCTCGCCACTAAAATGGTAAGATTTATGGGATTCCTTTGGTTTTGGCGGAGAAATGATTGCTTGTCTCGTGATCAACAGCGCGATATGTCCCTAGGAAATGTTACAAGTGAAGCTTCCTAAGTGAAAGGAAAATGCGGCGTTGCCAGCCATTCACGCAATGAGCAATGTAAGTAAAGCCATGACGGTTGGTAACCATCCAGTGTAATAATTTCCAAGTACGTAAAACATACACGCGCGCTTTCACTGAAATTAAAAATGGTCCTATTTAAAGTGGAAGGTTGCAGCGTAGATCATCATAGATATGTTTGAGAAGACACCCGATAAGTCGATTTAAGATAAAACATCTAATAATAATTGCATACATTTAAACACCTTTGCCTCTGATAACCTGTCACTGGAAAAATCGTGTCCTCTCCAGATCATGGAAGTCATTGCGACTTCCAACAAATTTCCATGATATTTCC
>JAABNW020011680.1:0-11335 GCA_015164035.2 Radianthus crispa
GTTACCCTACCTACCCCACTTGGGACACAAACGTCGCCCTTTTGTTTCAGACGACCAATAGCAACTGAGACTCGATCTAGTGACGTTTGTGTCCCAAGTGGGGTAGGTAGGGTAACGAAGTGTGCTATCTTCCCAATATTTAGGTACGAAGGAAACTCCACCTCCATACTCACTTAATATTGCTGCAAATGACCTGAAACTTCAGAGAAACTCAAAGAAAAAACACGAGACAAAGGTAGGGACCAGTTATTTGTGTGGTTTATTGAATTTTGACTTTTTTTCACAAAATCGCCATACATTCCATTATAAGTCACAAAGGAACCACAGAAACCCAGCTTGGGCTACCTGTGCCCAAATCTGAAGCATAAAAAATATCGAGCCCTTATAAAAAATATGCTAAAGATTGCCTTGACTATGTTTTTTGATATGTTACTTCCCAATAAGCCAAATTGGAGTTTAAAAATCGTCTACAGTGCGCATGCGATTTTGTCCCGAATTTCTCACCTTTTTGTTTCATCAAGAACAATAGAAGGTTAAAACAAATGAAGGTGAGAAATTCGAGACAAACTCGGCTGCGCACTGTTTCTAAATCATGTGTTTTTAAACTCCAATAGGTCCTTTGCAGCACGTCGGAATGCAGCTGAATTTGAAGGGCAAAACAATAGTTTTCTGGATCTTTCTCATTGGGATTCTTTTGTCTTCACTCCAAATTCAGCTTGATTCCGACGTGCTGCAAAAGGCATATTTGGCTTATTATTCCGTATGAACATATCAAAATTTCAGCTTTCATAACTTTAAAATTGAAGAAGTAGTGAAGAAATATTTATTTACTGAAGGTAGGTAGAGACAGCAAAAAGGAGCTTTCTTTTCACATTATCCCTATTTTCTCTAAAACGGTTCCAGGAAAGTTTTTAAACTTCCCATACCAATAGTCCAAGGCTTTATCTAAAATCTTAGTGAAATTCGTACGGCTTGTCCTATCTGAACTTTGGAGAAAATATGTTTTGATGTGCACTTATTAACATTAAATTACGACTGTGCAATAATTATCAGGAGGGAGACTTTAAAACCAGAGAGGGGCCTTAAAATAATGCAAAGAAGGGGGTTCTACGTTAAATTTCTAACATAAAGGGGGCTCCTTACTTACCGTTTTGAAGAAAATAGGGAACTAATGTGGTGATTTCACTCTTGAGCCACATCAGAAGTTCATAACTAGAAGTGTCCATCTTCTTATAATAAAATGTCCGATGTGTTTGATGCTTGAGCTATTTTTAGTAAAATTGACATCAGCGCCGGAAGTGACCGAGCCACATTCATATCTTTATTTCTGTCCTAGTTTTTCTAACCAAATTTACGAGAATAATGTCTTTATAATTTTAAGATTTTGAAACGTTCAGAATAGTCGGATTGTTTAACGTCGCGAAAAACAGCAACAAAACGTGGAGTACCATCATTTGGAAAACAAAATTTCAGTAAAATCGGCGCGGTAGTTTTGCAAAGCGAGCAGGACTTTTCCAAGTTAATAGATTAAACATTAGTTCTTATATAAGTGGTATTTACTGTGAAATTACTAGGCTTTTTTTGAGATGACTTTTTTTTAGCTTTGTTATAGTTAAAATAAAAACCTTCAATAAGATTTAACCTGACGGCATATGAGGGGCTCTGAGTGAAAAATCTTACCTCAAATCTCAGTTCTTAGAATTATAAAAGTATTTAGACGCAGGTTATTGCTGTATATAATAAATTTTCAAAATATACAAGAATGCTTGTGAAACTTTCTTTCATATCCAAATTTGTATTCCCTCGTGAAAATAAACGACAATAACTATGCTGAAAAAGGCTGATCAAAAGAAAATGTGCCATGGAATTGGGTAGTAGATCGAGTTCATTTCTCAACAATAAGTGTCGTGCTGATGATCGCGTGATCTGTCCGTTTCTCGTCACGAAATCACGAAACGAAAATTACTCGAACTACTTAGCTAAGTGATCCGTGGAAGGGAAAGTATTTCTATAATTTCACACCAAACGCCTTGAACCTGCTAATAATGCACTTGGTTGAATATTTAGACTTTTTCACGTGTTGTCTGAATATCATTGAATTATTAAACAAAGGCTCGTAAAGTTTAGATGGGGAAAAGCCATTAAGAAATCACGATGCCACGTTTTCCGCCATTGATACAGGATCCGAGGTTCAATTCTTAAACTACTGTGACAACTTTTGTTTATGTAAAAATGTCCGTATATAAAAATCAAGAAAATTAACTGTTTTCTCTTGGCTTGAATTTTTCTTTCTTTGAAGCAAAATCTCAAAGACAACACCATGCCTTCTTCAAAAAGCCACGTGCCAAATTAGAAGACTCTTTACAAAAAGTAAATATTTCAACACTTAGGTCCTTGAGTTAATGCGTTAACCTGCTGAATTCTGTCGGCGAAAAAGATGGCCACCATTATCTGATTATTTACTGGGGCTGCTAAACAATAGACCAATGGTTTAAATAGAAAGATCCTTCAAGCCTCCATACCATTCCAGCGAGGCCGTCGTATTTGCAGTCTGAATAACAGTCGGGAATACAGCCAAACTACGTTTTCTGTTGTGATCCACAGTACTTGTCAGTGATGAAAGTCTTCTTTGTTGCTTTTATTGGGTGTCATCTTTTTGTCACCAAATCGAAGGCTTCAAGTGCCTATGAAATGTCCAAGAACAAGGCTGGGGGTAAGTCAAGACTATCAAAATGTTTAACTTCTTAAAATTAATATTGGTCAAATCTCTAAAAATGTAACGTAGCACGAGAAGAACCCTTTTGCAACACTTCAAGATTCATTATGCTAGATAACGGTATAAAGTCAGAAAAACTATTGGAAAACAAGAGATAAAAGAGAGTTTCATCAGTAGCACGAAACTACAACTGAAGACAAACTGCGAGTTGCAAGAGCACTCAGATGGGACGGTTATAAAGCGAATGGATTTTACCTTAAAGTATAATTCCTATCATTTTGTTTAATGTGTCTTTAATAGTGGATGATGCTCTCGGACTCGATGTCAACAGTACTGGACCGGACCGTCAGTATTCCGAGAGCGGAAGTCGTAGGGCTACTGTAAACCCTACGGAATCCTGCTACACGGAGTACTTCGTAGAACGCCAACCGCCGACAGGCTTTAGACCCCTTAGTTCTCATTACATTAAACATATCTGTCAGCAAATCACTGACGAAACTGACAAAGCACTATATACGACGATGTTCGATGAAAACATTGGAATCCCTGTCTACGTAGGATATGGTTTAAGAAAAGATCAAGTGTCGCAGATAGGAACCTTCCCAAGGATATCGAAATGGTTTCAGGATTCAGGTTGTATAAACGTGCATTTTTTTACGATTTAAGTAACTGATAAACTACTCCTCTCAGTGTTATGAATATGTGGACCGCGTGGTACTATTAGAAATAAATAGAATAGAAGTAATGGTAAGGTGTAGTGCTCATTGCTGTTTTTGTAAGATGTGTGTCCAGATCTCGATCGTTTTTGGTTGAATTTCAGCTACCAGACAAAACATTAACCAACCCTGGCCCAATATTGAACCGGGGTGGGAAGTGGGATCTACGAGTGTGTTTCATTTTTCATCGTGATTTGATTTTAGCAACGATTGTAGTCTTCCTGTGCCTTAAATGAACTTGGCCAAACTTGATAACGGAATGCCGCTCTGGCAAGCTGAAAAGTTTGATGGGAACGAATTATAACAGCCATTTCTTTTGCCCTTATAAGGCATTGCATTCCAGGGGAGCGACCAGATGTATAAAGGCAACACACAAAACATCCATAAAGGTCACCTGGTGCCAGCAGAGACCTACTCCTTCGATTGCATCAACATGGTGTCCACGTTCACATACACCAACGCAGTGCCTCAATATGCCGCATTCAACACTGGACCGTGGGCTCAGTACGAAAAGAAAGTGAGAGAATTCGCAGAACTGTGTCGCTTTCATGATGGAGACCTCTTCCTGTTGACTGGGATCTCTGAAGCTGAAATCACACAAAATGAAGTTCTTAAAAAAGATTTTAAGTATTTCCCTTTCAATAACAAAGGCACTGGTAACATCGCCATTCCTAATTCCATGTGGACAGCTGGCTGCTGCATCAATAGACAAAATAGCGTCGCGGCGGGTGGATTTGCTGTCATTGGAAACAACGTCCAAGACAATCCCAAAATGAATCACTTAAAAGTAAAAGAGCTGCAAAAAATTCTGGCTATAGGGATTGGAGGAGGAATCTCTATTGATTTGTTCCCTGGGAATAAGGGGTGTTCAGATAACTTAAACCAGTACAAAGGTACAAAGAAGAGGGGGTCGACAAAGGATGGACAAAAGTCATAAAACTCTAGTGAAGCGGTTTCTGAGTTACACAGCCAAGGAAAGCGTTCAATTGGTTTGGTTCAAAGCGAGTTAAGAGGCATCAATTATGCATTTTATATACTGATGTACTAAATAGGTTGAAAAGACACCCGACAAAAGGACTTTAAAAATGTCAAGGAATTTATCATTCTGAGAATTAACAGGGTTCGTACAGATTTTTTTTAACACAAAATTCAAGGACTTTTTAAGGATTAATTTTCAATTTTCAAGGACAACAAACATAAAAATGCAGTTACTAAACTCGCTTGTCTTGAACTTCACTGACTAGTACTCATTCTCCCCTTGTCAACATGTACACGAAACGAGGTAGGGTCCACCATATTGAATAAACTAACACAGGTATCCCAAAATAAGAAAGATTGAATTTTTGTCATTTCGCTCCAAAACGTGGCTAATTTGATTCTTAAAAACATTACTTTACAATAACCAAGACTGATTCAAGGACCTAATTATCATTTTCAAGGATTTTTTCTCCAAATTCAAGGTCTTTTCAAGGAAAACTCGTAATCAAGGACTTTTCAAGGACCTAGAAAATCAAGGACTTTTCAAGACTGTACGAACCATGGATTAATTCATTAGAATGGTAAGAAAGGGCATAGCCAAACTTTCATCACGGGTGGGGGGGGGGGGGGCAGTCATGACAGGAGGCAGGAACAAACGATATTTTCCCTCTGGGAAACTACAGTCTCAATGAAATGATTTGATTCCAGATTCTATTGTTCCTGCCTCCTGTAATGGCTGCTGTCACGTGATGGTGCAAAGCCTCTATCTCAGACCACGTAACATTCATTCCTTCGAAAACAATTTCATTAAAATATGCACGCACATGAAATTACCAACTCTCAAGGGTGGTATACGACAATTTTTCTCCAGGTGGAGGTATGAGTTAGATTTCCAAGATTAGGAAACTTAAGAATCCTTCGATGGCTCAGTTGGCAGAGCGGGGGACTGTAGAGGATCCAATGATATCCCTAGGTCGCTGGTTCAAATCCGAGTCGAAGGATTTCTTTTTGTTAACGGCAAATCTTCAAATTCTATGTACTTATTGACTGAGTTGGGTCGGGACGGACGGGAAAATATTCGGCTCGAGGTCATGCCGTACGGACAAATGACCAAGAGCCAAATATTTTCCCGTCCGGCCCCGACCTAACTCAGTCAATAAGCATTTTACCATATGACCCAATTTTTATCGTAAAAAGGGCTGATGGACCGAGTAAATTTGATTGAAATAGCGCGCACACAACCGAGCAGGGCCGGACGGCTTTCGAGCATGGCCGGACAGGTTTGTACGGCCCGCTCACGTCAGCCCGCCGGCCCCCATCACGTGACTTTCCCCAATGGTTTTATTAGAGCGCGCGCGCAGGGCCGTACGGGTCATATGATAAACATTTTTATTTCTTTTTCACTGAAATTGGTCAGAAAAAGCAGTAAACAAGTGATGTTAGACGCTCACCATACAGAACGCATGCATTGTCCCCCGTTGGCTAAGGGAGGGAGGAACGAAGAAGGGTGTTCAATCTCAAATTTCGCTTTATTTATATATTTACATGAATATTATTTCAAAAAAATCATTATATCTTCCTGAAGAAAAATATAATTGTGAAATGGGAAATAGACTACTTTAATTCATACCAGTTTGATTAACCAAATAGAAAGCATTCAAACGAGGCTTGAATTTATGAAATTGAAGATTATTACCGATATATCTTGCAGCGGCACTAGGGAAAACGTCTGCGCGTGCGTGCATATCTGCATGTTTTTTTAAAAGAACTTAAGAGAGTGGAGTGAAAAAAAGAAACGTTCGTTTTCTCCGAGTATACAAAGAAAATGTCTTTATAAAAACACCCTGAAAGTATTAGCCCTAAGTTTCAAGAACTTTCCGTTTTGACATTCTGTAAAATGCATTGTTCAGGTAAGTGTGAAAGTCAAATTTACATATTTTCATAATAGCAAGAAGACAGGACTTGGAGCATGGGCAGACGTTTTTCCCTTGTGTCTCTTGCAGCCTCAAACGTATGGTGTTCAAGCGGAGGAACTCAGGGCGGACAAAAATCTTTCCATTTTCACTTTACTTGTTTCTGGCGGGAATCCCTCGGGACCAGTCTTGACTTCTAACTTGTTTCTCGCATTTCAATTTTCTTATTTTATATACACTTTGTTTTAGTTTCTTCTTTTCTTTCAATTTGTTTTCATAACACAACTTGTTCAGTCTGGAATAAGCACTCCTTGAGGTACATCACATGTCGCAATTTCTAATCGGTCATATATAACGAGGAATTCCATTGGCTACAGATAATTGACCAATCGTGAATCGGCAATAAAATGACCTCGTTTCCAGGACATTCTAAATAATTTAGGTTCAGGAGGTCTTAGATGCGAGAAGAGCAGTGTAAGGGCTGATGTATCTTGCGTGCCTATATTGCCTATTTGATCGGATGCATTCACTTACAAGTAAACAGTGAATTTCCATTCATAACGATTTGTACCTGTGAAATGATTTCATACTATCTCGTTCCCAGAGCCTGTGTTTCTCCAACTCAGCACGTAGAAACGGGCGAGTCCGGGGAAACGGAATTTTTGAAGCATAAACGAGATTGGAAACGAAGAAATAAGTGAACTTGTGAATGTTTGGTAAAACTGTAATACATAAATCGAAGGGCTGTTTCTTGTTAATCGCTGACCCGATGTTTACGTTGTGCATTACAAGCCGCAGTGTCGTGAGGCCGAGCAGAGTATTTTCCAGGCTGAGTACGATAGAATCGCGGGCGCACATAACCCCCGATGCCTGGAACGGCATCCAGTACTACTTAAATAGAAGTGCTTTAGCTTAAAATATAGAATAAGTTTCTTTTGCATAGAAGTGAAGTGTGTAGCGTCTGAGGGAACACTTGTCCATTTTGGGTTTCCTGTGGTAAAGGTATTGACTTACCACAGGAAGCCCAAACTTTCTAATATATTATTTATATATTTCCTTCGACGGAATAAACCAAACTATGGGTAATATCAGGAGTAGGCCAAGATATAATGAGTAAAATTCCAAATTACGAGCCACGTGCAGTAAATCGTTGACAGCCCCGTGAAAGCTCCTGAAATGGCGAGAAAGAAATATAAATTAAAGTGCACCTAAAGCTTACGACAGTACTTTGTAAATCAGTTCTTCATTAGGTACACAGTAAGATGGAACTGACGGAACTGACGGAACTGACTTACCACGGAGAGCAGAATTACTTCGTTTATAAAGTTTGTTAGTAGCAGTGGTTGGATGCTCACGGCATTTCGTACATAGTGATGAACAACAAGACGGGTTGCACAGAGGGGTTTCTAATGGAGTCTCCACGTAAGTGCCTTCTCGTCCGCTACTGACATGCCACTCGGAGAACGCCTTGTATGCTGTTCTACCTGTTATCGGGGAACAAACAGCAAAACATAGTGAGATGCATCATTAGGGGAAAAAAAACGATCCAGCGGTTACAAGCATAATCGCGGGCTCACCTTTGTCCTATAAAAATGCCTATGGTTTTGAAAAAATTCCAAAATCTTCCACTAAATTCTAAAAGTTCAGCTTATTTCTTGAAAGTTAAGAAAAAGCGGTATTTTAATTTGTTAATCAGTGCTAAAGAATTTTTTACGATGGTGAAGCATTTTTCTAAAGCTTGTAGAAAATCGCTTTTCCCTGAAAACCGCGACCAATTTTCGTGTTTCTTGAGATGTTTTCGAGCAGCCATGTTTGTTTTCTTAGGAAATTTGGCGCATGCGCATACGTTTTTCAGCCCTGTTGTGAGATGCAACAGCCACAGGAATGAGCTAATCAGCAGGTAGCACGGCACGGCACGGCACGGTACAACACAGCACAGTAAGAAAAAAGAACTTCAAGTATGGCGTTCTAAGCACACGGCTGCTAACCTTTAATTTTATAATTTGAAGTTACAGCTAAATAATCAATCTCTCCTGAGAATGTGTGCATAAAACAAGCCGGAGAAAAGACACCGGACTTCTCGCTATGAATCAGCTGAAAGAGAAACACATGAAATGAGCACAAAGATGCCATGGTACACCCAAAACGTTTGCAGCTTGATACGCATCACGCTTGTGTTGCAGGTTGCAGAGTAGATGTTGCTCGTATTATCAATCCTCGCCCATTTTTGTTGCGCGAAGTAACAGTATTAGACTGAATTTCGTATGAGTGGGAAACGGACCGTACCGTACAGTGACCGTATTGTGACCGTAACTACGGACCGTAATCTAAGGACCGTAATAACAGCGATATAACAAAACATGCGCATGCATGCACCTTAAACTTGCTTTTCCGTAACGTAGCCGTGTCCATACCTAACTCTCACGGTCCGTTTCCCACTCATACGAAATTCTATCCGCGCAGGATGGTAATACCTGCGACATTCGCTCTGCAACCTGTAACTCAGCCATTTTGCACGCGATAGATAGCAGAATTTTGCTGCTGGTATTACCACACCCGTTACAAAAGGCGATCCATGTTCTCACACGCCCAGTACATTTAGTCCCCAGGCTTCCATCGCGCACAATAATTCCACAGGAAGCCCAAATTTTATTTTCAACATTCGTAAATGCAAAACTCACCCTCCTTAAAGACCGATGAGTATTATTGCCAAACTTTGATAAATATTCTGCTTCACTTGGGTTTACAGGGGGGAGCCTGACTACGGGTCGGAATCTTGATGGCACAAGTTCCTGAAGCTGATAAGAATCCCACTGCGCTACCATGACGTATATTGGTGTACTTAAATACTTGATAACTGAAAACGATATATAGTACAAACAATTCCAAAAGTATAAGACCCTTTACGGTTTAAGAATCGTCTTCAGTGCGCATGTATTTTATCCCAAATTTCTCATCTTTTGTTTAATCAAGAACAATAGGTTAAAACAAAAGGTGAGAAATTAGGGATAAAATCGCATGCGCACTGAAGACGATTCTTACACCGTAAAGGGGCTTACAGCGACCACTGATAAAAATAGTCTGCGTAGCGAAGGGTCGTAGCGAGTCCTGAACAAAAGGGAGGGGGAGGAGGGGCGATACTCTCGAGAAAAATTAAAACAAAAATTAATCAAAACGAACTTTATTTAAAATTTTAAATGTATAAATATTCCAGGTGCAAAACTGCGTGATATACTCAGCAACGAAGTTTAGAGAATTAATTTAAGCGAAGAAACATGGTGACAACTCACCAAAGAAAAGAAAAATGACCAAAAAAATATGATTGATTCGAAACTTTTAGGGGGGAAGGGGCGATGGCGGTGGCGGTGGCGTAGCGGCATGTTATGAGTGGCAAATGAGTTTTTTGTGAACGTTTATTACGCACAACTCTTCTGGAAGGTCACGTTATATTTGGGCTCCATTACATTTTGGCGACTCCCTTTAAAATCGTGCAGCTTATCCAATCAGAATGTAAAAAAAATGTAAATTGACTTGCCACACAGCATATTCAAGGAAAAATGGAAGATTACATAAGAGAAGGAAACCCAGTTTGACGCGCGCGCATCAAACTGACCAATCTCATTCCTTTCTCAGAATAGATTGACTTTCCAGAAATAATATCACCTGTAGCCTGTGATGGGTTCAGATATCTATGCGCAGGGTTTGTGCAGGCTTCTTGAGAAGACATTCAAGGACATTTCGAGGAGTATTCAAGGACCAATTTTTAAGGATCACATAACGATGGGTGTGATCTTGAATACGAATATTTGTAAACTTTTGAATTTAATGAAAAAAGAAAAAAATATAATGTGGACACGGTGGGATTCGAACCGCGTCTGACGACAGATAATTAATTCCAAAAATAAACGTGCCCGTAAACGCTGACCATACTTCCTAGACATCCGCAGAGCTGGAGCATCGTATGGACTTCAGACATGACGGCGATTATGTCCTTCTGCCTTTATCTACAGAAGTGGAGTTCTCACCCACGAAGGGTTCAGGGGAGACGCTAGCCGGCCCCCAGACCATCAACGACCAGCGCCTTGCACCACTCTGCTACGCAATAGACACATTGATTTGAAAGGTCAAAAAACACTAGCCTATTCTGGGCATTGTTTCGCGGCTATTGTTGTGGTAATTACTTGGAACTTGTGGTCCAGTGGACAAAACTTGGCCTACCAAGACAGTGAGTCAAACCCGGTTGGGCCAGGTTAGTACCTGGATGGGTGACCATATACTAATCCGTTCATTTTAATTCTAGATTCTCGTTCCACTACCTCAATTGAATTGTTTGAACTATCACTGTGTGTAACGTATTGCCCCTCTTGAATTGTCCACGACACAAAGTCTCATGTCAAAGCATTGCTGACCTTCAGGCAAAACTCAGTGCTGAACTTTAACCCCGGCTAGTCCGTGCTTTGGAAAAACGTCCCACATGGGAGGATTGGCACTGTCAGCAAAACCCTAACCAACGGCATATAGTGCTAACAGTGGCTAAACTGCAAGGAAACATTGGACAGAGACACTGTTTATTGAATATCAACGCAGCGTGGAAACAAGAAACGAAACTGCTGTGATGCACACCCTGATTTTGCGTCCCGGAATAAAAATTAATTGCGCCTATGTTCGTTAGCGATCATGTATGTGTGTGTCCGCATGGGGCTATACTGGGCAAGTATTCTTTGCTGTTTGAAGCGTTTCTGTAATGTTTTCAACGAAGTTTTTGGAATTGACGATCGTAGAAATCACGCATCATGTCATCGTGTCATTTCGAATATATTAATTTGCTTCATTTTATTATTTTCTTTCTGAAGTTGAAATCTTTTTTTATTACACCTTAATAAATGGTCAGAACTTAGGTCTTTTATGTAGTTTTCACGATGTTTAAGGACTTTTTTTCTTTTTCAAGGACATTCAAATCAGCCTTGAAATGACGTTTTGAATTCCAGTACTTTTCAAGGAGTTTTCACGAT
>JAABNW020011791.1:0-11335 GCA_015164035.2 Radianthus crispa
TGGACTACGAGTTTGAATAGCCCATTCGGCCTACGGCCTCATGGGCTATTGACTCGTAGTCCATTCGTCCTCGAGATTGTTAAATATATATAATTTTCTCTCTGTAATATTACGCAATACACACACATCTTCTACCTTATTACCTTCCCTACCCCCTACCTTCCCTACCCCCTACCCCCTACCCCCTACCCACCCCCCTTCCCGGCCTGAATATATGCTTTTTCCTTCATTGGGCCTAGCCTGGAAGTCCGAGTGAACGACTGAACGCGTAGTGTGAAAGAGGTCGCCTCCCATCGTCATACATAGTTAATGCTTTACTAAAAATATCTCTTATTTCCGTTATTTTCACGACACTTCAACAACAGTTTTCCATTATTTTCATGTTGTGATAATTTACAAACAGGGTTTCCATAATTTTTCCATCGTCAAACAGTCTATGATTAATTAAAAATATCTGGCTTATTTACACAATATTTTCACGAGAC
Organism: Radianthus crispa; assembly: GCA_015164035.2. Taxonomy (NCBI): domain Eukaryota; kingdom Metazoa; phylum Cnidaria; class Anthozoa; order Actiniaria; family Stichodactylidae; genus Radianthus; species Radianthus crispa. The sequence goes on from JAABNW020011791.1 coordinate 486, forward strand.
TTCCAGGGACCACGGAGCAGGGGAGGCTAAGGGCTATATAATAGCCCCCCAGTAATTTTGCAACCATCTTGATATTTCTCCTCGCTTTTGAAAATAAAGGGGTTACCTATCCGACTCTTTTCGTGTAAAACATGGAATGAAAATGCACACTTAACCTGTTTTTTCGCAAACAACCAAAGCCATCAGGTTGAAGTGAGACAGAAATATCTACGTCCATTGTCACAATCAGAAATTCCTTTTCTCATTGCCAAGTTACCGGCAATAAATTTGATGCATAAAATGTGTTACCAATGCCCTTAAAATGCTGAAAATTGCATTTCCAAGGGCTATAAATTCAAACTTTTTAAGGCGGGCATGCCCCCAGACCCCACTAAAAACTTCGGCGGTCTTTAGGCACCCCAACTACAAATACGCTCCGTGGTCCTTGACTTCAGCATCTATTCTATTATTTCCACGTTGTCATAATTCATTACTACATTTGTGGTGGTTATTGGGGATAGTCACGGAGTGCTCATGCTTTTCCACTGTCACTCCTAGTCGAATTTACTAAAAATATTTCGCTTATAATTCTCCGAATGTATTCTCACGCATCAATATATAGTCCTAGTCAATTATAGTGTGCCTATGCTTGCCCATCGGTCGTATCACACATATATCCGTGATGTACTAAAAATCACTCATTTACGCCTTGCAAAAGGCTTAATTCCGTCTTATTTTTGCCGCCAGAATATTTTCAATTTCCGTATCTAAAGTTTACTTTAATTTTGGCGGAGTTATGTAGTCTGTCACAGTTTGCTCAATCTTTCTCCTGCTTTGTAACTTTGAAGCAGTTTTTGCTTGATTTTGTGAACCTAGCATAATATACTAGATTTGAACACAAGTGAATGTATTGGGTGTCTAAAGTGAGCGGATTTCAACGACTGAATCAGTTACTTTACTTGGCTTCCAATTTTATCCATTTTTATGAAGCTTACAAATGAACGCTAAAAACAATCAGAAATGAAATGAAATGAACGACTCTGCCTTGAGAGAGAACCTAATTCACATGGGTTTCTTGATGAGTTTTATCTCGTGATTTGCCTCGATATTTTTTCGTTAATCTCCTTTTAATCCTCAGCCAGTAGGTGGTGATCATTTCACATGAAGTCCAAAAGTTTCCCATGTCAGACATTTTTTACATTGTCTTTTCTCTCCTTTCATTCTCACCTTTTTTTCTTTCCCACAAAAATCAGTCTTTACATAAAACATGTAGTTTTAGCAGACGGCTTAAGTTGACTCCGTTGAAGTTGATATTGCTTGTATCGCACGGTGCCAATATCACAAAGAACACACTGTATCTATTTCGCATCGCCCACACTGCCTCACCTTACACTTTGAATCTTCGCTTTAGAGATAATTTTCCGGCTTTCTCTTTTCAATTCACAAATTGGCAGAAACAAAAGTGCTTTCACTTACCTAGCAAGTGCCAGTCTACTAAAAACGAGGTATCGAGTTCAGCAAATATTAGAGAATTTGATGAGACCTTTCTGAAAAGAAGACTGAGTAGTGTACTTAAAGGCCACTCCTGACGCTTGTCACCAAGCTTTGTCTAAAGTGGTTTTCACATCTTGTCTTTTATATAGCTTAGATTTCTTACCATCCCCTACCGCTGGCCCACACCTGCTCCTACGACTGATTCTAAATCTAATAGCTGTGTGGGCTATTTTAAGCTTTTCAATATACTACAAACATCTACTCACAGTCCTTCCTAAGATTATTAGCTTGAAACAAACGCCCACAGCCGTCTCACGATAGTCGGTCTTTCAAGTTTACCTTTAGAATTTATTAGATAAATGGCGTGTGCATTAAGCCAGGAGAGATAGCATTGGCTGCCTTTCCTAGCGCGTGTGAATTTTGAGAACTGGACGCCCCCTTATCCAGGAAGTTCTATATCTTAATGCTAGGTTGTTACGTTTCAAGGACTTTTTCAAAAAAGCTTCTTTTCATTTCAAGCATCAATTTTATTCGATTGCTGCAATTGAGTCGCACTTCACTTTGTTTCTGCAAAAATAAACCAATAACGCTTCAGAAAATTAAAATGTAGAAAATATTCCTTGTTTTCTAAACATTTAGGCCACCTTTTTGTTTATAAAAACAAAAATAAAATAGTTAGAATAGTAATTTCGACTTGTTTATATAAGAGGTCTAAAACATCGGAAAAGAAGCTATGAAAAAAGTCAAATAATAGTTGTTTTGGCAATGAAATTTGAAGATTTCGAAAGGAAAACTACAGTTCTTTTTGCTTACCTCTCGATTTTCATAATCTGCAATGTGCATAGCACTGAGATAAAACTCGCTCGGAATAGTTAACGTCAGTTTAGCAGTTGGAAACTGTGCGCGCCCGTTAAATTTATTGCAATTAATAAACTTAGCCGCCACATAACTGGGAAGACAAAGTGGAATTTAGCAAAAGAAAAAAAAAAGTGATTTTGTTGAACATCATGCAGCGTTACAGTTTACGAGCAAAATAATGGTGAGATTCTCTTATTAGAACCGAAAGTTGTATTCCCTGTGAACAATTAAACAAGATGTTAATTGTTAAGCACCATGCAGTTTTGAAAAACGGCCAAAATAAACAATGCTGTGCTAGGATATGAAGATATTGGAACTCCCAATGTGCGGTAGACAATCTGAGTTTGAAATAAGCTAAGTTATTGCTCTTAGTTTCACATCAGGAAAAGGCCATGCAGCCGAATAAGATGGGAAGTTATTTTCGAGGAAGAGGATGCTTGAACGAGTTGTTTTCTTTTCTCTTCTTTTTCTTTCCTTTTCTCGCCTTTCTATGTTGCTTTCTTTCTTTTTTCTATTTCGCTCTTTTCTGTTTATTTATTTCATTTTTACTTCATTTCGTCTTTCTTTTATTTCTTTCTTTCTTTTTTCCTCTGCCTTTCATCTTCTTCTCTTTAAATAGTTTGCTTGATAAAAATGTTTCAAGATCGTGAATCCTGTCAACTTTAGCCAATACTCTTTCAATCAATTCCACATTCTGTAACATGATGCTGTAACGGGCTATGCTAAGACATTGTGGCGCAGTGATCACTAAATAAATATTTGATCATGGTGGGTGAAACGAGAGTCGAGGAGACGAGCTTTGTTAGTGATACGACACGATGTAGACGCGGAAAGACAACCAACAAGTCAAGCGGATTTGTCATGGGATTTGATAGGATTATTTTCTCTCGTTGTTTGCCTGTAATAATTAGAGCTCTAACTTCAGTGCTCAAACAAGACACACTAGGCCTAACTCTAACATTTTTTCTGAATTTCCAATAATGCTATAATGCTACCTTCCCAAAAGATAAAAGTGCTTTAGAAAAAGTTTTTTCCATTCTATGCATCTATAACATTAAACCCTAAGGTATCGACACCCAGAATCAGCCCCCGCACAAAGCCAGGCAACGTAAACTCAGATCCCTCAGGAGAGGGAAGAATTTTTGAAGAAAAACCCTTGATTTAAAAGAGCCAGAGACCCAAAAAACAAATCTCATGGGTGAAACAATGGAACGGCCAGCACCTCAGGCGAATGTGCACTACAGAAAGTGAAGCCTACCTTGATTTTTGCATGATAGTTAGCTTCCTATGCAAATTGCCCATTTCCCTGTACTTCCACATAGAAGCTATTTCTAAGAGCGGTGGCATCAAGTGTATGAAATGAGCACTAAAAACCTTGGAATTTGAATAATACCAATTTGGCAGAATTATCTTCGTTATCCTTCTTCTGTTGTACTATATATAAAATTGTCATGGAATTTACTGCTTTGAAAGAGCCTATTTTCTACGAGCAAAAATGGAAAAGAAAAAATCTAGCAAAAGGGCCGGGGGGGAAATTCCGCCTTTTCCTCCCGCAAACCCGCAGTAAACACGTCTATTTTCTTGCTTATGGTGGCAACGGTCATCTTTCTATCTGTGGGATTTATCTGGGCAAAAATGCAACTATGTATGGGCTAATATCGGGCAAATTAGACTTCTTAAGCTCAGTACAAATTTAAGGACGTTTTCATACTAAACATAATAGTTAGTGATCATGTCCACGTTTTGATCCCCCTTTTTTCCCCAAATCAGTTGGAATCGTACAAATTATCCGTCCATGATACTACACTCCTCTGTAAATTGTATTCGACCTCCTTTGAATACAGGAAGCTTTTATGCCACCGACAAAAGCTTCAGAAATCCTTTCCTTTCCGAAAGCCCATGACGTTTTGTCTATCTATCTATCTATCTGTAATTCTACGCGTCGAATTAAATGTGGATTTAGCATACCTGAGAAAAATACACCGATTCCGTGATAGTCACTTTGCCAAATGATTCGTAGCGTTCAGATATCTTGGCACTATGTTGGCCAGTGTTCACGGCATGAGAGAGAACAATTGATAAGATTTTTTCAGTTAATATTTAATAAAGAGATCAAAATGACTGAAAAGTTATCAAAGAAAATGTCCAAACAGCAGGAAACATAGGAAATATGAAGTTTATGGCTTTACCTGTTCCGCTGTTCGGTTCACTTGGCTGAGAGGATCAGATTCTCAAAGCCAAATTTAAAGCATTTCGTTTAAAAATACACAATTGTAAAGTAATGGTACAAGAGTTAAGAAAGAAATGCCTGCTTTACGCGAACGGTCGGTATTAACAAGAGTTTAGGGCCAAAGGACCAAACTGGCTGGTTAGTTCAAGAAAACTGTTTTGGAATATTGTTATGTCTGTTTCGTTTTTGAAGCTGTATATAAGCGCTGAGTGAAGCAATTAACCATGGTCATTCAAAAGCGAAAATGTCTTGTTTATTACTGGAAAATCATCGAAGTTTATATATATAATTTATTATTCTGGGCCTGAAGTCATAACACCAATAGGCGACGACGTATACGCTAAACGGCACTTTTGTGTCCAGACCCGCTTGTGCAGGAGTAGTAAACGAACTCAGCGCTCGGAAATATTCAAATCAAACTCTTATTAGAAAATAAATGTTCTTAGAAACTGGTTCAGGAGGCTATGACCAGATTTCTTTGTCTATTTTCTTGATCTGTTCTTCTTTGTTTCGTTCAGCAGTTGGCGGGTTAGTGCATGTTCCTATTTTTTCCCTTTCTTTCTTTCAAGTGTTCTTGCTTTCCTTTTCTAAATCGATTTGTATCACCTAGATGAGCAATCTCGAAAACTGAATGGAAGAGAAGAAGCAGAGAAAGGAAGAAAAAGGAAAGATCCTGAAAAAAAAAATAAAAACGTTTTCCCGAACCAAGTAAAACATATACTTGTCAAAGTGCAATATTCAAAAAACCCAATGGAAAACAATGGAAGAAGAGCCGGCTAAGATTTTATTGTATGTAACTCTACTTCTGATGTGTATACGGAAAAGAACAAGATAAGATCGGCATACAAACACACATGCGTCATATGGATTGAAGAGCCTGCGTCACAGAAAGGTCTCTTGAAACCGGACATTTTTGGTTGGATTTTTCTTCTGACTCTTTTTATTCGGCTAAATTCATACGATTGCATCAAATGAAACTGACTTGGTTTGTTTTGACTATTTGATCGAACGATAAAAAACCACTGGCTCAGAACATGCAACCTACGGCCTCCAGGGCGCGGTCCTCGACAGTCAACTTAGAACCCGCAATAGCACAATAGAAATGCCATTAGGAAGACAAACCGCACCGGAATAAACAGCCTATTTAGCAATAATAGCAAAATACTTGATTCCTTCATAATTAACTACTCAATAATTGCGACAAATTTGTTTGTAGGCAACATAATATGCAAAGCTTCCCGAAATGACGCATTGTACGTCATACTAGCTCGAATTACGTTCATACTATACTTTAATTAATGAAAACCATTGAAGTCTAGTCTACGCGTGTCTAATCTGCAAAGGCGAGTCTACATATGCGAGCTTATCTTTGTATATTCAATGATGAAAACTGTCTTTTCTATCCGGGATTTGAATGACTATCAAAATCTAGCTAGCCCGCCAGATATTGGGCTCCTGTTTTTGAAAGCCCGTTTACAGAGGAAATGAGAGGCCACACACGAATGTTTAAGACTACTGTTCAAACAGCGTGATGACCGATAAGACTTGTTATTGCTTGGTCAGAATTGTTGCAGTTATATTGATATCGTCAATATATGATTTTACCATAACTTGTAAATTTCTTGTTCGCTGATTGGCTAAGAACTATTGTGGATTAGAGGCTTGACCTGCTTGTGCTTACGACATCGTCACGCCACGAGAGCGCGCGCGCCGGATGAAACGGCTTTTTCAAACTCTTTTCTCGTCTTTTTGTTCACTTTTTTCGACTTTGTTATGGTAAAAAACAGATCGAAGTCAGTTTTCTATGGGTCTGTACTGTAATCGAACATGAAATGACATCAAAAATGATCCAAACTCAAGTGGAACCACCAGCGCAGCGAGTGGTTTCACTGCAAAGTTAATTGTCCTGCAGAGTTAATTGTCCTGCAGCCAGATACCTCTTTTCTAACCCCCTCCCCTCTACGTACTGACGCAGCGGTACATGCATGCGCGGAGGGAGAAAAGATCACGCACTCCTCATGGCGCTGATGAATTGAGAATGAACGAGAAAAGTACGGTAAATAAAAGCAACAAAATAATGCAACTTGTCGCGTAGCATTCATTGCGTTGCAAGTTGCAAAACAAACATTGCTCGTATAACAGCCCTAATTTTTGTTGCGCGACGTTGTTGAACGAAGTAGAAGCTCTTCCTACTGTCTGTATCAAAGAGAATTTGCTGCGCGCGAAGTGGCAATGCGAGCAACCATTGCTCTGCATTTTGGAACTCAACAATGTTGCGCGATGAGTTACACGATTTTGTTGCTTGTAATACCATACCAAGCTGTGCATCGACCGAATATGAATCATTAATCATGAATAAATTCAACCAGAATTTCATTCCGAAGAGAATGGTAGGTGATCTGAAAGGAAAAAGAAATTCAAGAAAATATGATACTGCTAAACTAAGCACATGCGTTGGTTTGGTTCTAAACTGCTTCCTTCCTTTCTTCCACGCACCGTACCTGTACTTGTTTAACAGTCCTGATAACCGATAAACTTGTTATGTAAAACGGATAAGCAAAAAGACGATTCCTGAAGCCTGGTCATGCGTTTGCAATTCCCCAAATCTTCAGTATCAATGAACCACGCGACGCGATGGGATATCGCCCCATCAGTGAGGATTAAATGAGTAAGAGTCAGCAAAAGCAAAAACCGTCATAACAAAACTCACATGCCAGTGAAAACATGCTCAAAGTCCTCCAGTGCCCAGTAACTATTAATAAGAGTTGAGACTTAATATTAGTCCTCTTATGCGAGAAATTATACGAGCCAATGTCACTTTGGCGCACTTGAAATGAGACGGGGAGAAAACAAAGTATAACTCTACTGATATGACCTTGACTTCCGCCGGAATCATTAGAAAGGTATTTGAACTTAAAAAAAGACGAATCCCAGATAAGAGTAGGATTAGGTATATATTTAGATACTAAATCAGTCTTTGTCTTTAACTCATTGATAAGTTAAGCGATATAAAATGAACCGCCGCATGAACATACAAGGTGTGCAGTTCCGGACAGTTCAGATGCGCTTTTTCGGTATTTTTAGCAGCTGCCGACCGACCCCTTTAGCAATATGGGCCATAAATAGTAAACGCCGAGCACACTTTTGTAAGTAATTAAGAGAATGACTTTTTTACGCTACATTCTTGTTTGTATTCTAAGTATTACTATTGCTGGTGACGGTTGCGTTTTCATCAAACGAACCATATACAAAAGCACATAACATGTCGTATACAAATTGAGATAGCATTTTCCCAACCGACTACCAAGAACTGTGATGCCTTCACAAAGCAGTTACCGTAAGACACGGTGCGACCGACACTACGGCTCACATGATCATGTGAAAAAAGTTCTAGTAAAATTATGGGAATTTCTTTCAGTTTTTTTTAGAATTGTTAACCTTTTTCCTTTCTTTTTATTTCGTTTTAGTTTGCAGTTATTTAGTTTAGTTTAGGTTAGTTTATTTGTCACAATTGTTGTATAAATGCTACAAAAATAAATCATATAAAGGAAGAAAGAAATGCTGTGACTGGAAAAGGAAACAGGACTTACGTCCCAATTGACATCCTGTCCCATAGAAGTAAAGTGGTTTGCAAGAATCCATGAGAAAATCGAATAAATCCATAAGTGGTATTGACTAAACAAGTTATCACAGTATAAAAAATGGTTTCCTAGCGTCAAGTGTCATTGTTTTACGTTGACGACACAGATATAGGCAGTATGTGTCGGGTTTACCGAGTTTCAGACGTATTCTAAAGGCTTTTAAAAATAAGCAGCATTTAAATTTCTTACCTTCAAAGACTTGGCTGAGTAGTCAGTAGTCTACTTGGTTCAATTTAGAGATATGACCCTATCCCAAGTAGTAGTACAGTATTTCGGAGAGTAAGCTCTGTTCACGGTATTATACGGAGTCCGTGGATGCTGCGATAGAAGGGCGCATTCAACATTATGCCAGCTATTTATCGGTCTGTTTATAAGGATGAATTTGACTTTATCATTCATTACCAAAGGTCAATATATAATCACTGAATAGGACTGGATTTATTTGATAACCCCATTACAGTTGGTGACATCATCAGAAACCACACAGGTCTCATTGACCGGTATGCTGGTTTGTTTACCTAAAGGATACCTATATCTTCATTTGGCATGTATTTTTAGAGTTCTTTGGGTTTGAAGGAGGTCCAGACATGGTCCTCAAGGAGCTTCACATGACGTCATTGTTAGCGCTATTTCTGTGTTTTATCACCTCATCGTGGGTATGGAACCCCTTTGTTAATCTAGGGCATCAGTTTATGTGAGTCATGACACAATAAAAAAAACCGTCTTCAAACTATTGGCCGATGCCCCAAACACTGGAAAAATCGTGTCTTCTCCGGATCATGGGAATTTTGACTTCCAACAAATTTCCATGATATTTCCAACAAATTTCCAAAAAATTCCATACCATGGAAGTGTCCAAAAGGCTGGAAGTATCATATAATTTGTTGGAAGTCGCAATGAGTTCCATGATCTGGAGAGGACACGATTTTTCCAGTGTAAAGCTGAGCAAACGAGGACGACCCCTCCCTCTCCCTTCAAATAAATTACTAAGACCTTGTTCCACGGGTCTTAAGGAAGTTCATGGGCATTGTTCGTGTGCACGCTTTCTACGCATGAAATTAGAGCAGATTTCGTAACCTAAGATTTTAATTGGCTGAATTTTCTTTTTGCGCGATGAGATTGGCTAAGTAGTGCCGTGTCCGTGCAGTATTTCGTGCCGTGTTTCTTGCATTTGATTGGTCGAGGAATGCGTGTCTTGCAGAGACCGTGATGTTTTCTAGATTTTTAATTGGCTGACTCCTTGTCGTGACAGTGTTTGTGCCGTGACCGTTTAACGTCGTGACCACGTTCGTGCCATGACTATACTGTCGTAACGTTATAAGACTGTGATGTCATTTTGGTCCGACCAAGCAAAGAATTTTCTTATTTCAGCAATATATCTCTGTGTGTTGGAGCTAGCTCTGGAAGACAACAATTGTTTAATGACATCTTCTTTCGATTGCTTTAAATTTTGAGGGACATTCTTCCAACAGGACCTGCTTTTTCATGACCTATAATGACAATAAAACATGATTTATTTGTACTTCATTAAAGTGCTATTAATTTGGCATAACGTCCCACAGCGCCTTACCCGCACCTTTTATCGTCTCTCTGCATGCTCTAGGCCAGCGCCTATTGTTGTATCTAGAATCGTTCTCCACAATCTGGAATTGCTACCAATTCAAACGCCACAGCAAGAACACTAGGCCAGTGCCTTCGAGTTCGTACGGCCGTTGCCGACATTAATTGACCAGCGTTAACTAGCATCAGACTTTGTATCAGATTAGGCCAATGCCACTTGCGTTTTCAAATTTAAAGCGTACAGCCAATACCTGAGCCTTAAAGCGTTTTGATCCCAATAAAGAATTAATATTTCGACCATGTTCCAATGCACCAGTGGCTACGTAAACTCTAAAGTCAACGATCCATTTTGCATACGTTCTGTTCAAAATAGGCCAGAAGCTAGATGAAGGCCAGAAGGGTACTATTAAAGTACCAGTACGGTTCAAACACGTAGTGAAGGGTTCTTGAAACGAGACAGGTGGAGCCCAAACACAATTTTCGTTTTGCAAATATACTCGTTTAATATCATCATGTGTACACCACAACCTTTCGCACTAGCGTCAGAGTAGACAAAACGATTTGGTTTGTTATTGCTGAAACAATACTGCCCTCCTCTGTTTTCATCCAAAAATTGATTTCATAAATGGAATATTCGTCGAGTCTGAATGTTGAATCCCAATCCTGCGCACTAGCGCGAAATATATAACAGTGCCTGGTCATAATTTTGCTGACGTTACAAACTACCGCTCCGGTAGAAATGAGTTTTCCAGAAAATGATGCCAACTGCCTTGCGGATATCGTATAGTTATTCTTCCATATACTTTTTATGAGTCCCATTATTTTTCCCAGTCTGCATTGTGTTATGTTAATACATCCTTCCGATAAATTCCAACAAACCCAACCAGACAATATTTTTGCATGGCTCCTAGACACTCTTTTCGTCGTTGGTTACAAAACCTGCTCGTTTTATATTGTCTCTCACTCGAAGTGCCAAAACCTTGAAATGTTCATAGTTGTTTTCAACCAACTCGTCATCTAAGAAAATAGCCATTTTTACGTTTCCAATGGAGCAGCCTATATCCGTTACGGATGATACTCAACACAAA
>JAABNW020011902.1:0-11334 GCA_015164035.2 Radianthus crispa
CCTCCCCTCCCTTCCCTCCCTTCCCTCCTCCGCACACTCACTTCGCTGACCACCGCATCTAGACACACGAAAAGCACTGTCTTTGGTTTGTTTGTTTATTATCTAAATCAGGATGTCATCCAAACTATCGGTGGTATGGAGGTATTTCTTCCTTTATTGGAAGGAATAGAATACAATGGGGAAAAAAACGAAAAGAAAAATAAGAAGCCTGTTTCAGATTCTTCCACTAAGGACGAGAGGACAAACAGTTTGAATCCTGCAACGTGTGAAGCAGTGGAGAACAAAAAGTCCAAGGTTTCGATTGATGAAGGGAATCATGGTGTTGGGGAGTTGTCAGGGACCAAGGAGGCGGTCACTGAGGCTGGTAATATCGGAGAATTTTCTCGGACTATCAGTAGCAACCTTGAAGATGGTGTTGGCAGATCAGTGGAGTCATTAAACGCGACATATAATCATGGCGCTGAAGCCTCCTCATCAAATACAACGTGGCAGTCCATCTCGAGGGATGTTGAGGTGAAGATCTCGAATTCAATCACTGACCAAGATATTGAAGAATCCACAGAATCTAACCAAACTGACTCAAATAACCTCGTCGAAGAAAAGCCAATTCAACCCAAAAGGACAGAGCAATACAAGGTTGATTTTACCTCTGCTGGAACTGGAGCCGGAAGCCTTGCCATTGATCCACAGGACACCCAAACCGAAGAATGGACAGTTATAGATCCGCACACTGATACAGATTATCTAAGACAAGAAATGACAAAATACTGTGAAACGCCCCATTGTTCAGATGTCTCTTTATTTTTGTATCTCATTCTTAATGTCTTAAAAGAGCACGAATCTCTTGACGTCATCCATGATGAGAGTATATCATTCATAGCTCACATGCTGGAGTTGTGTGACGCTAGACTTCTTGATGTTGACGTTTTGAAGTCACTCCAAGCGATGATAGATTGCGTGACAAGCCCTTATTTGCTGGATCAAATCTATAAACACTTAGTCTTTAATTTTCGCATATGGAGCTCGTGTATTTTCAGTGTCCGTGTGGGGCACATACAATATTTATCTACAATCATCAAGGACAACTCGTCCTTATTTAAGAAGTCCTTCGGCGTGCAGTTCTTCCTGGATGTTATTAGGATGTATTACGCTGGGGCACATGAGTCGTTGTGTAACACCGCTGAGACAAAGCGTGCAGGCGCTGTTGACATTACAGAGGGTGAGCTCAAGGCTGTGAGAGCATCATTGCTAGGTAAGACGAAGCAAAGGAAAAGCAATCTGGCTGCTATCAAATCAACCCCAAGTCAATGCTGTGCAATAGGTGGACACAGAACATCGCGTGCCCTGATTGGTCCAAATGTCAGTGACGTAACGTGTAAAAATCTTCGCACGCAAAATTGCGCACACAATACATTTAGACGTTTTGCATCAAACAGTCACTCCAATAACTAATTCACTTCCAGGCCAGTGATGGATAGCATACAAACTTTAAATATTGTTTCATATCTTGAAAACACTGTAAGAGAAAAAGCTATTTCGGAAGGGTTTAGATATCAGTAGCACAAAAGGTTTTGCCCTCCAGTAAACGTGATTATTTCCTGCAAACGATTCAATGCAATTTTACTTGTATTTAGTTCGCAAAACGCGTGCGAATGATTGATTATCATTGTTTTCATGGCACTAATTTGCCAGCTAATATTTGGTACTAGTTGATTCCTCATGTTTTGAAAGATTTAACGCTTTTCAAGGTATTTATCTGATTTCATTGCCGGAAGAGTTAGTGACGCCCCGTAAACGGTAACTTGCAAAAGCCTTGCTTGAACACAACTTTCAATCTCAGTTTTTTTGTGTACTCAATACTTTGGTTTTACCTTGCGCGCATAACTGCTCACAACATACACGTCGCATGTACGCGCGTTTTCTATTTATTCAATAGTAGTGATCATACATGATTTTCGTTTGTAGGTTTAGTTAAGTTCTACTTAAAAGACAAACCTACACTCAGTGAAGCCAAATGTTTGGTGCAGTACTTGGAGAGCGTTCAGGATGCTAGTCAGGTGATTGAAATACTGGATCTGATGAACTCGCTGTGTACAAGATCGTCTGCTAACAAACTAGTCAAGAGACTATCAGGTAGATTAAAGATAAGGTTCAAAGTTGTCAAGTGTTTGAAATTTTAAGCTCGCGCAACTTGTGATAACACGATAGATATTCTCTGTAGTGTAATCATGTCGCATGTCTTGTTCTTTTGAGATTAGAATTTCTTTGTTCGAGTTGTATCAATATCCAAGTGTCTTCAGTTATGCGTAACAGACGGGTCGGTGTCCACTGGTAGAACGAAGCCTGAGATTGGACAAAATAACAAAAACAAAGAAAGCATGGATTATGGTGAACAATGTGTATTGTTTTACATGTGAGCTGCGTTCTTTGTTTTATCTCACCAGTTATTATTTGCTCATCCAATCTCGGGCTTCGTTCTGCCCGTGGTGGTTTACCCGAACAGACATGCGTTAAAGAAACAAATCATACTCTAGGGAATAACAGGTGTTCTGAATCAAAGGGTAAAATATTCACCAAGGGGAATGTTGTTTGAAAACTTATTTTCTTGGTTTGATTTTCCATAGACCCAAGCAACGTGTGTGTCTTCATCAATGTTCTGCAAAACTATAAACTCGAAACCATTCGAAACAAAGTACTCAAATTAATGGGCGCCATAGTGACGTCATCCAAGGTCCCGGAAGTTAACAAAGAGGCCTGGCGCCTAAAAGATGTCGGACTCACTCCCCTTACAGATGTACTCGAAAGCGAGGCTAGTATCTCGCTTGTGTTGGGACTACTGGAGCTTGGAGTGGTTGGTTTGTCAGAAGTGAAAGGTGTGCAGGTGTATGGGTACTATGATGTAGTGTTGGCGGTGGTCAAGATGGTCCTTAATAAAGATTTACAGACCAAGCTGTTGGTTAGCCACATGGTAAGTCGGGTCAATGATCATTCAATTATACACCGTAAAAAAGAGAGAATACGATTTTTCCAGTGTGGTCTGTTCTGAGTCAATCATTACAAGGCCAAATAACAGTTTGAACCCTAAGGCCGATTTGCACGGTACAACGTTTGCTTACCTCAGTCGCATGTAATCTGCTTACGCCGACACTAGGGGAAAACGTCTGCGTGCATATCAGCGAGTTTTCTAAGAATCTAAGAGAGTTTGAGTGAGAAAAGAAACGTTCGTTTTCTTCGAGTATACGAAAAAGTTCTCTGGTATACTTTGGTGAGAAGAAGGAAATGTCTTAATAACGACACCCTAAAAGTATTAGCCCTAAGTTTCAAGAACTTTTCTTAAGTTTTGACATTTTGTAACATGCATTGTACAGGCAAGTGTGAAAGTCAAATTTGCATGTTTTTATAATAGCAAAAAGAAAGGACGGAGCATGCGCAGACGTTTTCCCCTCGTGTTGCTTACAACATCCTTACAACACGGTTACGATTGTCGTACACGACTGTTGTAAGGTTTTAAAACGTGTTTTAAAACCTTACGATAGTTCTAACCGTGTTGTAAGGATGGCGCAAGCAGATTGTATTCGACAGTTGTAAGCAAAAGTTGTACCGTGTCAATCGGTGTTGAAACAACCTCTGGGCTGATCTATAAGTCAAAGTAAAGCTAAATGAGAGTAAACTCGCAAACACGTTCCTGAACTGGTCGAGGTAGGCAGTATGTTTCAATTTAGCTAGTTGCAAGACACTCGTTGAACTTTGCGGAAGGAGGGAAACCTTAGGAACCCTCGCATATTCTACTGTTTCACTTACACTCTTTTGTCCCTCTCCTTCCCAGTGTACTCCGTCCTACTTGCTTTGGACGATTATTACAATATGATTTACTAGAATCAAGCTGGGCTCATGTATCCCTGTGGTTGAATTTTTAGTCATTGCTTAAGGTGCGGAAATACGCGCAACAAAATCGTGCAATTTTTCGCGCAACATTGTTACGTTGCAAGTTGCAGAGCGATGTTCCACCCGACTGCTACGGTTGCGTGACAAGTTGCACGATTTGTATTTGCGCATATTTCCGCACCTTTACGTTTAACTTCATAATCTACAGATTTTACGATCGCTTGATGCCAGCAGACAAAGTCACCTGGACCTAGCCAAAGAACCTGCCTGGTACGATTACCTGCTAAGGCTGCTGACCGTTACATCACGTGACCACATTCCTGTGGACCTGGTGTCAGATGAGGCGGTGTTTGTGATAGACCTGGTGAACACTGTGCTGGATATACTATTCCGGGTGATGTGGAGAGGAGTGCATGGGTATGACGAAGAGGCTTGGAAGGTAATTCGTCTATTCTATCACGGCATCAGTCGGTTTTAGTATTTCTAGGGTTGAACATGTTACCGTGTCCGTTACCATCTCAGTAACCCTAACAGAAGGAAAAGCGAAAAATTTAGAATCCCTGTGTATATCACTACGTAATTAACGACACGCATCCGGCTGTCGGCTGTATGAATCGTGGCACAGGTAATATGGACAATTATGTCCTCATAAGGTTTGGCCCTCTTTATTTCCGAAATCTGACCCAGTAAGTCTAGTTCAATTGACCTCTTGACCTTCGTATGCAAATTGCCATTTCCGATCACATGTCATTCCCTTGAGAAATGTTCTTTTGTTTGGATATTTGAACATGAAAGAATCAACTCCCAAGAGCATAATGACATGGGCCTGGAATGGTTAAACAAACGATGAAAGGAAAGAGGTCTATTTTGAAATTATTAGTGCATGAAATAAAAGAACGGAAGAGGTGGCCGTCATTTGGATGGGTAAAAACAAAATACCCCAAGAACAAATCTGACGCCAAGAATTTGACTAGATGATGTGTGATTCCTGAAACTTTGGCGATTTTATTTTAGCCTTATAAAATCAAACTCCTTTCTCCAGAACATCTCCTAGGCCGTTGGATGTGAATAAGCTGTGCCCTAACTTAACTCAAACCACGTGTTGTTTCACGGTAGGATTTGTAAGCCGTGCCCCTGGACTGATTGTAACTAATCAATGAGTGGGTTTTCTGAAGGCCCGTTTACACGTGCGATTTTTGCGAGGATTTTGAGTGCGATTTTCGTGGCGATTTTCAAAAATATTACGAATTTTGTCTTACCCTTCTAAATATACATTTGTTTAGATAATATTAGTGTCCTGAATAAATCTTTTCAAGCAAATTCTTTACCATTTTTTACTATGACCAAAATCGCCACGAAAATCGCAGTCAAAATGGGCCTTGATGTAGTTTGTTGTATCAGGATCGTGGCCAAGTTATCACAGCAGTCAGTACCATCGCCTCTACCGAGACCTTCATATACCCCTCCCGGATCATTGAGAGAACTCTATTGGAAATGAGCCTTCAAGCAGCTGTAGAAGACATTCAGCAGTCAGGACAGACAGGAGCAAGTGAGACCCAGAACGCGCTGATGGTAATGAGGCTCGTGGAAGACTTTCTCTTTACAGCAGGTATTTGGAACTTCTTCAGTAGACTTCCTTTTTCCAGTTTGTCTGGGAACCCAACCCCCCTAACCCGGCTATGACCTCATCTCTGATAGTCTGACGTTCATGGCGGTGATGGATGTAAAGTATCTCGTCTTCCCCACCCGTCTCGGTCGGGGGGAGGGCTGCTACGATCGTTGAGGAAGCAGTCTAGAATGTTTAGCTTAGTTGTCCTCAATAGTAATAATCAAACAAAAACGAAGGATTTCGTACAAGGTTAGCACTCTTTTTGTGCGTAATAGAGAAACAAATTTCAAAAATACTGGCATTTTGCAACTGTATCTTTGGAATATCGAATCAGGATTTTAAAAAAAATCCTTTATTTGTACACTCCGCGGATGAAGTGCATGCAGCTTAGTATATTTGACGTCCATTTTGTTGACGGTAGGTGGTTATGGAGGTAGCGCTAACTACAGCTAGAGAGCTCTGGCATACCTCTCCGGAACGTTCTCGAAAGAGAAACACTTTTCAGCGTTTTGTGGGACATTTGTGATAATGTCAGTGGGTTAAAAACTTACAATATCCCCAAAAAGGCGCTCATAAATTTCTAACTCTCTCCAAAAAGTCATTCAAAAACTGTCCCCCCCCCCAAAAAAAAAAAATAGCACCTTAGCACCTTAGCACCTCTCCCCCCCCCCCGGCCCATGAATGATTATTATATAAGTCTGGTGCTGACTTTGCTTTCATTTGTCTAGTCTCATTCACTGGTCAGGAGATAGAAAACACACATACATGGAGTGTTAAGGTATGACAAATTGAATCAATAGAGAGCTTTTAAGCTCACGTTAACCGCGATTCATAAAGGGCAAACACGACCACATTTTCAGGCTTCTTCCTGTATTTCACTCTTCTTTTTCCGAATTTTCAATATTTCAATATTTGAACAGCCAGGCACGCAATAATTATACATGCGAGGCATAATATTTACGATAAGATGTAAGATTTAAAAGAAGAACTCTGTAGATTGAAAATTCTGTCCTTCCAATCAATCTCAACAATCCATGCATGCTTTGCGGTCCAAACTCGGCCCAGTTTCCCGCTCGATATCTAAACGGAGAATTGCTTTTATTCTGAAGCAATGAAACCGTTAGAACATTCGTCACTCATTGGAAGTCACGTGTCTACCATTTCCGGTTTTAGTTAGTTCAGTCAGTCGCTCAGCTTCTCGAGGTTCTAAACGTCTGGGGCGAAGATGACAGCGAAGAGACAACTGAGTGGGAAGAAATGGCGCAAATCGGTGGTCGAATTCTTCTTGGATTCATAGCACGTCAAGAAACAGAATTCTGTGCTACTGCGTCATCCAAACTGAGCAAGTTACTCAAGGCCAGAACGATTAACTCCCAGGTCGAGCTGTGTTATGTACTCGGAAAACTATATAATGCGTTCGTGGATTCAAGACAAAAAGGTGACACGAGGTTATCATGAAGAAATAGAAACGAGCGCGCGGGGATTGGCAGAACACGAGAGAAGTGTTAGGAGAAGCACGACACAGCGGAGTGATTCTCAACACTTCTTGAGTGTTTCTGCCAATCTCCAAGTGCTTTATAACTGAACACAGCACAGTAAGGGAGTTTTCTATTTCATTCATTAAGATACAAAGAAAAGATCCCGTCAACATGCAAACACGCGTGGTGTGTGCTGTCATAATGCACTCGCGCGTGATCAGTTTTGGCCAGTCACAACGCGAGATTTATATGTTATTATTAGTTTTAGTATTATTACTAGCAGAGGCAATCGACCACTACTACTATTATCAGGGCCGTAATCAGAGATTTTATTGGGAGTTATGTCTAGACTTTTGTTCCCGCTCAAACCACAGGTAATCCAACCCAATCCAACCACATGGCATCCAACAGTGGTATCGGTTAGTTATTTCCTTTGTATTCAACTCATACTTAAATGCAAAGTTCTCTTCTGCTTACGCTGCGGATGCACCCCTCCTGCCCCCTCCTCCCCCCTGTTTTATACTGTTATGTATTATTCGACCTTACTTTAATGTACTCTCCAATTATATTAATGGAAAATAATACAACTGACATTACATTGCCGCTTTCACGAATCCAAAAGATTTCGAAATCTCTTGCAAATGTTCTCGACTTTTTCTCTGGTAGGAACCGAGAACTTCACCTTCATTCTCCCTATCATCCGTCTGATCGTGTTGAAATATCGAGACCAGTTACCCCTGAGTATCTATATCCCATCGTTTACCACGCCAGGGGAAACCCAGTTCCAGGAGGAATTCATCAAGGTGGCGGAAACCGAGGAGTTCAAGGCTCTTATGCGACAGCAGGTTATCCCGGCTATACGACCCTACGAAACCCAGTGGTATGCTAAACTAAGGCCTGGTTCACACGAGCGTCATAATCATAATCGTAAGCAACATACGCAGATTCAGTAACACATTTATCACCTAGGTGTGAAAGACAATTGCTGCTAATGAGCAGTACGCTACTGAGTCTGCGTATGTTGCTTATGACTATGATTATGAACGCTCGTGTGAAGCAGGTCTAAAGGTGAAAAGTTGAAATAGAGGCTTGCACGAGTCACGTGACGGCAGCCATGTTGCATGACAGGAACAATACAATCGTTTTACATAAGAAAGAATTCAATTCACGAGATCAAAGAGCATTTATTATCCTGCCATGCCTCCACAGGCAGCCCAAGCTGTGTTGTGGATCCCGTGCAAAACCTCTATAGACCATGCGCTTAAATGACTTGTTATTTTTTAGCTGGCCTTAAATTTGTTGCAAGATCCTTTCGAACAAACCTTTCCCAAATTCGCCTGGGTGATCACGAAACAATGGTTTCAAATTGAGGCAGGCCATGATAAACAAAAAGAATCAAGGTCCGCGTCGATTTCAAACCCCTTTTCGTGGTTACATAAGCAAATTCGGGAAAAGTCTAGTAGATTCAAATTACGTGGAGACATTCACGGAAATATCTCTCAGTTTCTTGCTGAAAATCTCTCGCAAAGTACAAGGCTATTTCGCATTCACTGTGGCATTGGTATTTTGTTATTTAGTCACAAAGAGCTTAAACTATTTACAAAATGTTGAGCTTAAATACATAAATCTATTCTGATAACGAAAATCCTAAAATGGGTTTTCAGTTCTTCGCAAATATTCCAAATAAGCTCACTTTAATATTTTTCGTAGTTCGGACAGCTCAGTTGCCTCTGGAAGATTCTGGATGGACTGCCTTAATGGATTGACCAGCAGTCTACAGAAACGAGATACACGGAACAGTACAAGCAGTACTAAGTACCTGGAAGCCATCGTCTTGGAGGCAGGAAAAGTACTCGAGAAACAAAGAGAACATGAAACAAGTCTAATCACGGAGAATAACCAGCACAGAGCTGTAACGTCACGTGATTGGATAATATTTAAGCGAAAACTTACCTCGGAGAGAGCTGCATGGGCCAACAGGTATTTGTTGTCGAGTTTGTTACATAGAGGTTGTTACAGCTCACGAGTAAAATTGTCTGGCGGTAACACACAAACTAGCTGTGTAATAAATTGTTTATTATACGAGATAAAAACATCAGAAATACAGAAAATTTAAAACTATTCCTGAAAACATTTGAAAGGACATACCTTTCGAGAGAGCGCTGTTTCCAAACCGTGTATTATCGCTCTTTATTAAATAATTGATATAAATCTCGCGTTCTGATTGGCCAAAACTATTACGCGTACGTGCATTATTAGAGCACACAGCACGTGTTTTTGCATGTTGACGGGATCTTTTCTTTGTATTTTATAAAAGAAATAGAAAACTCGCTTGCTGTGCTGTGTTCAATTATAAAGCACCAGGGGATTGGCAGAAACACTCGAGAAGTGTTAGAAACACTCCGCTTCGCGTCGTGCTTCTCCTAACACTTCTCTCGTGTTCTGCCAATCCCCGCGTTCTTGATAACAGCGCGCTAGTCTTTTTTTTCTTTTAATCGCACTCGAAAAGAGGTCGTAATACACGGGAAAAGCGCGCACTCGTATAATAGAGCATATTAATTTTGTTGCAATAGACCTCCATAAACCTCGTTTGCATGTTCCTTTAATCAGATCTTCAGAAGAGATGTATTGGAAGCTGTCTACAACAGAGAACTTCCAACGCATGCGCCTCAAGTTCTGTCGCAACTACAATTTCACCAATCACTTGGATGCGAGCCAAAGACGGGATAATGGGATGCTAGAGAATGATCATGTTGATGGGTCATCGGGTCCACTACACGTGGCTAAAGAAGCGTTGGTGGAGGGGTCCGAAGTAGCGACTGACTTCGAGGATGTGGTTTTACCAAGTAACTCCGCCAGTCCTCCAACAAGGTACTTTGAGTACCTGCCTTCTTTGCGCCTTGTGTTATAGCCGTTCTACGTTACACGTGACGCTTTTGCGAATTTTTCTGTCGCGACAAGTTGGTTTTTGGTGGACGTCAATCAAACCGTTGTCATAACAATACTCAGTTCAGGATTCCTTGAAAAGTGGTTTGTTTTGCTTCAAAAGTTAACATGACAAAGATTTTGTCAAATTCGTGGCGTTGGAAAGTGATAAGGATGCGAAAACAGGGTCTTACTTTGAATGAAATTGCAGAAAAATTCGCAAAAGCGGCACGTGTAAGGTAGAACAGCTGTAAATAAGGCTTCCACTATGGTTAAGTACTGTTTAATAAACGAGCAAGAGTGTTTTATCGGGTTTAAAACACGAGGCGTAGCCTAGTGGTTTTAGACCCGATAAAACACGATCTGCGAGTTTATTGAACTGCTTCAAACACTAATTGATAATTCATAAGCCTTTGGTCCAACTTGAGCGAACATACATCACGTGCATGGATTTTTATACTGATAGAGATTTGACGTCACGGACATGCGCAGCCATATGTTAAAGCTCGTAAGTTTTTGTAGTAGTAATTTGTGGCACACCTTGTCAAAAGCCACATGTCCAGGTATATTATTTTTACCTGCTTACCAGAATCAAGTTGTTCACCTTTGCGATCAAGTACTGAAATGAGCTGAGTAACGCACGACTTTACTGGTAAGAAAGACTCTTGCGCAGAGTTGATGTAGCGGTAAAGGTGATCCCTAAATCCCAGGAGGTCACAACACTCGAGGACTTTCGATATTATAGGTAATAGGGAGATAGGTCTATAGTTTTCCACATAGGTTTTTTCCCCCTTTCTTAAACACAGGTACAACATTTGCCAGTTTCCATTCATCAGGTATCACGCCTGCTCTTAAAGAGGTATTAAATAACTTAGCGGGGGAGTAATCTCCTCAGCTGTATCTCATAGGAGTATAAAGGTCTATGAGCGTGATGTGTGTGGGCGATCCAATTGGACCAAAGGATTATTTTGAAATAGGGAGTAAAGGATTTTGGAAACGTTTTTGATGTCCATTGTACCAATTCCAACTTTGTATTGCCCATATTTTTTTCCATAGTCCTCAACGAAAGGCTCCAACCTTCACCGAGGAGAAAGTTTTGGTCGTCGATGCAGATTTTATCACCTTGATGGAAAGTCTGCCAGGAAAGTTCAAGATCTCAACAACTCATGTATACTTCTCAGCCAATATGAGTAAAGAAATGACAACCGCTCCCCAAAAGTTTGCGTGGGCTCTGACAGAGCTCAGGGAGGTTCATCTTAGACGACACAACCTTCGGAGAACAGCACTAGAATTCTTTTTGGCGGATCATACAAATTATTTTTTTAACTTTTCGAAGAAGGTACATGTCTTTTTACGTGGCGGCGATGGCGATGGCGATGGCGATGGCGATGGCGATGGCGATGGCGATGGCGATGGCGATGGCGATGGCGATGGCGA